>JAHBBA010000154.1:0-50038 GCA_018806925.1 Skeletonema costatum | reverse complement strand
TCGCCCTCATCAGGTCACCTACGAAGCTGTAGCATGGCCGATACACATAATGATCTTGAGTAGTGGCACATATTCTTCTATTATCATGGCCATCTATAATGGGTCATTACAAGTATTTGCTTGTGACATATATTGTTGATCGATAATCGATTCACGTTGCTTGAGTTTCTCTAATAAGCACCTTTCTTGTGTTTGCGATAATAGGATGAGGTAAAATCTTCATCTCATATTCTTTTTCGAATATGAATGCTATTATTGCACGCCATCTTTATCATCCTTTGAAACTACTTGGCTTTGACTTTTCCAATTTCTAACATCACAGCTTTTATCTGTCGAAGCTTTGGTAATAGTCCTTTGTGTGAATCTTTTTTAGCGCGAGCCATCATGAGTGACAATCATCGTTATCCTCTTTCCTCCTCAACAACTTCCGACAATCGGAGGAACATATCAATGCCCAGGGTGGCCTTCTTCCTCGCATTCCTTCCATCTCTGCTCTTCAATATTGCAACTATGCACAGCTCTTTATCCAAATCCGTCGATGAGACCGCCTACCCTGACTATCCAATACGAGAATATCAACAAAGCCAACAATCGTCGGCATCATACACAAACAACAACCACCCCAACCCTTCAACCACAGCCACCAAAACTCCTTCCAACCGCAGCAACACACCCCCGCGGTCCAGCTCCCTACGGCTGCGGCGTCGTGCTTTTCTTCCACATTCCCTCCACGGGCGGAAATTCCATTGCCAACTGGTTCCGTAAATATGCCAGCCCACGCAATGGCAACATTACCTTTTATCAAACTTGGACACGTTCCCATTGGTAAAGATGGGAAACTTCCTACCTAATCTGCAAAACGTTCAAGATGCGTTCATTGAGGGGATGAATGATCATGTGGAGAATTTGGACAGTGGTGAATGGAGGAGTGGGCAGTATCACATTGTTCAACCTCCGTTGAACTCTACCGAAGACTTGTGGTACAAATGGAGAGCCACAGTGGAAAGTCAAGGGTGTCAAATGATCAATGCAATCATGCTACGTGATCCACTTAATCATGCCATGAGTTTATATAAAAATATTGAATAGGAAGGAATGGTACAAGAGAGGAATGGATGGATTATTTAGAACAACCTAGTGGTGCGGGAAAGTGGGCTACAATGTTGGATTTCTTTCTGTATAATATCAATGGACCCACGGGACGTATCCGTACAATGCTACCAAGGAAGAAAAGGTGCGACGGGGTATTGAATTGCTGCAGCGTCATTTCGATGTGGTAAGCTTAGGTGATCATACCGATTTTATGAATCAAGTTCTGAACTATACAGGTTGGAAACATTTGAATATGCCTCACACGAATGTGGGCAAGAAGACATTGGAGTTTACGAAAAAGGAGGTGGAGAAGTTGTATAAATTGCTTGTGAGGAACGGGGATATAGATTTTGTGGATGCGGTAAAGCAGCGGTATAATGGGCACTTATCATACTTGTCAGATGTTTGAAATGAGCCTTGCAATGGAAGATGGCAGGCACCTCTACAACATAGATCACAAATGGTGATTGAAGAAGAATGCCAATATACTTTGACAATGACCTTGTACTTCAACTTCACAGTAATATGCGGCAGTGTCACAAACAAAGGGGTGTATCCTTTGAGACTATTTCAGATGGAATCAACTTCATGCATCCAAATCATGCATGGTTATACTTGCTTTTAGGAAGGTCCGTCTCCAAATATATCAACAAGATCGTATCAAGGCAGCACGCGGCGTTTTGGAATCCTCTCATCAAGCTCTATCGATATTTAGACTTGAGACGTAATCTCATCTTTTCCCAATTGACTCAACTACATCTACCCCCACAATACGAATTTAACGCCCCAGCATGGTTGATACAACTACAAAGAGCACGAGCAGTGGAAAATATACTTCTATACTATCATTACCAACTTTAATGGGCCACCAGGACAAGTACAAATTGACAGCGTTAGATACGATATGGTGCGAGAGTGTTGATGGCGGCCTGTCAAAATGGACCTCGTCAGGTCACCTACGAAGTTGTAGCATTGCTGATACATGCGCAGTTTGCATGAGCTGTGTTCTTCTGCTTTTTGCCAACATAATGAGCTATCAGCACCTGGCGATATACATATTGACATCGTCAGTGGTGGATCTCGGGCACGGCAAGATTTTATATCGTGAATGTTTATTCACGATGCTTTTTGATGTGTCTGCTTTTATAGATTGATAAAATTTCATGGGTTTTAATGATATCGCTTTCTTGGATAGCAGGTCGCAGTTGTTGAACGTGAGCCTTAGCATCAATTTAGTTTGAAATATTTCACTTCGATTGCTTTTCATCACACTTGGCACTAAAAGTCCACACTTCATTGCTGCATTATTTCAGCTGAACAAAACTTTCATTTGCACGAAGTCTGTTGATAGCACCTGCTATTTCAAAAGTTCTCGGTCGGGCCAATGAACCATCAAACTGTCCATTAGTCAATGCCTCTAGCCCCTCGTGATCTAACAATGCATTCAATTGAGTAAGCACCTGGAATATTGTCATCTTGCTGCCATTTTCAAGAGCAGTGAGCCGCTGCAAAGCCAATGCAATAGAGTTCGTTTGCTCTTTGCTCACAATCTGTTCCAATCCTGACAAGTCAAGCTCAACATCTCCATACGCAATTAACGCTTTTGATCGAACTGTAATTTTTCCATTGTTGGGATTGAATGCAGTGCCAACTGGACAGCGCGGTGTCACGTTTCCAAACGACGCCCTCGACGCTGCCAATGCACCATTATTCGTTGCTCGCGAGGCAGCAATTTGTTTTGCACGAGTAGTTACATCGTAGCAAGAGTAAGAATCCATTAGTATGGTTGTGTCCGCGACATCAAAGAAATCACCACACGAGCCAACGACGAGGATCACACTGATTCCCTGTTTCGAAAGAGTTTTGACTTTGTAAAGAAATGGAGTGATCGGTTCTTTATCTTTGTGCACAAGTTCCATCATTTTATCATCTCTGATCATGAAATTTGTAGCACATGTATCTTCATCTATGAGAAGTGTCTTCGCTCCCATTTCGAGTGCCTGATCGAAGAAAAGGAAGAATGTTTGTTTACTTTGAAGTTCCATGAAAACACTTATACCAAGCCATCATCAGTAACATCTCACCTCCATAATATTAGTCGCTTGGCTAGTACTCCCACTCGCATCAGGGGAGGCGAAGCATTCCGTGTTTTTGCCGAATGGCAAGTTGCTGATAAATGGACTAATGTTCACTTCGCTGACATTTCTTCCATCCTCTGACCTGATCTTCACTGCAGTTGAAGAACACACACAAAACTCTCTGCCGTCTCCGGGTATTTTCTGAAACAAAAACATAAGTGAAACATTTAGCGCAAACCAACCTCAACCAAATGCAAAGTTTGCACACACGATCTTACATTGTACATTCCTACTTGCAACGCTGAAAGCAGTGTACTCTTTCCATGAAAACCACCCCCGACGATTAAAGTGATACCCTTTCGGATTCCAATCCCAGCAAGCGTCTTTCCCATGTTAGGCAAATCGAAACTGACTCTCAGAGTGTCAGGAGAATGAAATCGGACTAATTTTGAATTTTCACCATCTTTCACAGTTTCATCCATAGGTCGATCATCAGCCCCACTCATTCTAGGCAAGATGGCACCATCTGGTACAAACGCAACCAACCCTCGAATTTCCAAGTTAGATCTCACCCATTCCTGATCTTCCACATTGAGAACATGGCGTGTGACAACATTAGCATCCAACGATGTGTAAATGAGAGACTTTTGTACAAGTTGGGGAAGTGTTTGATCAAATATTTGAACCGCCTTGTGTCCAAGGATACTTCGACCACGTGCAGGAAGATTTACAGTGAATTGAGCACAAATATCTCCGTTTGGTAGGATCCTCACAGCACTTTGTTCAATCACATGTTGAGTTGGCTTCGAAATCTTTCACCGAAGCAAAGAAAAATATACAGATGAGATTTATGCACATCATTGCACTTGAATTTGTCGCTGCAGCAATGCAATGCACAAATGTCTACAAACACATAATTCACTACACCAAATCTCACCTCAATATCACCCCCCTTGGGCCCATTCCAATTGCCTGCCTCTCGCGCCTTTACATCTGCCCCCATATCCTTGCAACTTTGATAGAACACCCGGTTCAAATAATCGCCAAGCGCCACGCTCCTCACTTTATTCTGATGAGACACTGGGGGGAACTTGGCAGTATCACCCTTGACAATGACGCGACAACACGTGTCGGCCTTGGCGTAGGGATCGCCCTGCGCTCTGCCAATGTAGAGAGTGTACCCCTCAATATTATTCACCCATCCACGAGTAGAGGATTCGATGTCATGATAGGCAGGATATTGCTTCCCGTCTAGGCGACGTAATAATTCGACAAAGTCGGAGTGTGTTCCGCCATTGTCTCCACCGGTACGGGGCTGGGTGGAAGAATCGAACGATTGAGGGCCCTGAGAGCCTCTTCCGCCTGAAGAACCACCGTAATAGCCGCCGCCACGACCTCCACGGCCACGACCACGGCCTCGTCCGCCTCGGTAACTCATTTTTTCGTTCAGGGTGATAGAAGGTAAAGAAGCGGAAGATCCACCAATGCTTTTTATTTTGTGGCCGCGGCGGGCGGCGGTGGAGAAAATGTTGACACCGCGAGAGGGCGCGATGCTTTAGCGAAGGAGTGAGATATTATGTATATAGGTTGTCGCAGCATAGATACAAGAATCGAGCTACGAGAGTGACATTGAACAAAGAATGCAAGCAAATCAACAGCTCTTTTACTTGAATTCAATTTATCTTAAGTGTCAAGCTTACCTAGACTTTGTATGCTTATATGTCAGAGGCAGCGAGTCCTGACTTAGCACGTTTGTCCAGCTTTGAGGATGAATCTAGGCATAAGTACTAATACAAGACCTGCGCCTACTCTGACTAACAAGCTCAACTTGAAGCCTTTCAGCCTGGAATAAAGTTCATCGTAGCCGTAGCTGGTCGAGCATCATTGTGATTGTAGTAGTTGTAGTTCAAGGAAGCAGATCCTCATCAACATCAAAGCCCAACTCTTTCTTCATTTTGAATGCATCAGACATATCAATCTTTCCTTTTGGTACCCCATCTTCAACAATTTGTGCATCTTTTTTATCCGCACTAAATCGAATACCTTGACCTACATGGTGACCTTCCTCGTAACGGCCAAACAGCACAACTTTATCAGGCCGAATGAAACGTCCAAGGCCATGACGTTTGCCCTTCAGCCATTCTCCCTAACATTTCAGATAATGGGTAGGTGAGACTTGAACGAAATTTAAAAGAAATCACAAGAACCAGCACAGCCTAGCACTTACATCGTAGACGTGCCCATCTGCCCATTTGTACACACCGCGTCCAACCATCTCATCATCCTTCCAACAACCACTACATTCATGTCCAGCGTTGTAGTACATTGTGCCCTCTCCTTCCCTAGCATAGCCACGATCATCCAAGCCACCTTCATACCAACCTAAAACTTTTCCTCCCCTGGATATTTTTATTCTAGAGTGTTTTGCAGGTTCATCATGATTATCTTCCTCTTCGCAGCTTTCGTCATCTTCAGTATGGGATTCTACTCCATCATACGATCCTTCGCCATTAATAACGAACAAATCATAATGTGATTCCTCTTCATCATACGATCCTTCGTTATCATTTATCAAGTCATCCATTATCTCATCAATAAGATCGTCACTGATTGTATCGTCATAACGTTTCAGTCGAATCAACAGCTCATCCAAAAGTGATGCGCCTTGTGGCGTACTGGGATCTATCTTAGCAACCTTCAAACGATATCTAATCTGTTCCAAAGCTTCATCGGCAATATCAAATTGATCATCATCTTCTGCAGAGGCAGCTGATGATTCGTCTAATTCATTACTTTCTTCTACTTCGTCGTCGTCAGATCCACTGCTACTGCTGCTGCTGCTACAGGATTGAGAGGATTCTTCTTCCTCACTAGAATAGTATTCAGAGTAAGAAGAATCCTTCGCTTCTTCAACTGCCACAGATGAAATCAATGGTACTCCACTAGCGGAGGAAATGGCCTCATCCAACTGTATCTTTGCTGTTCGTTTTGATTGACGGGCCTTTTCAAGATCAATTGTTGCCTGGTCGATAATATCCAGTAAACGCTCCACCTCTTTGTCGGCCTTGTCATATTCTAAATATGCGTTGTGGAGGAGGAGAGATTGGATGTCGCTCATTGTTGCCTACTGTGTTACGATTTTGACATGTTACTTATGACTAGATACATTCGGAGCAATGCCATTTTCCATTTTTGGATTTGACGTCGATTGCATTGCAAAAGCACAAAGACATACATCTTATTACAGGCAGACACGGTACGACCAAGTATGCAGGGCATTGCTGCGTTGCGTGGGGCATGCACCAAAGTACGTGGCCGCCGACTTGCTCACTCACACTCACACTCACTCATTCAATAGAGCATCATCGAGGAAGAGATTAATCCTGTTGCCTGAAAGAATAGAACCATTATCTACTTATCAAAGCTTCAAGCACACCTCACTAATAATTCATCACAATCATATCAAAACAATGAAGTCCGCCACAACAGCCACAGTTCTATGCCTAGCCACCGCATCGGTGCAAAGCTTCTCGTTTGTCCAGCCTTCCTCATATCGTTCCGTCGTGACCCCACAAAACACACAACATAACACACAAAGCAAAGCCACAACTCGATCATCCTCATCTCAACTTTCCATGGTTGACAGCCAAGTTCTAATGGGTGGCGGTATCGCCGTGGCTGGTCTAGTCGCAGGTGTTGGAATGCTCACCTTTGCTGAAGGTATGGGAGAAAGGGCCAAAGAACGTGGTGGTGGTCTTTCCGACGACATGTCCACACGTATAATGGGTGGACTGTTGGAAGATACGGAAGTCGACACTGTGAGTGATTTGAACAGTTTGACGGAAAAGTTGGAGGCGGCACTTAAGGAGACTGGTGGAGCGAAAGAGGAGGATTTGACAATGTCAGAGGAAGATAAGAAGAGGATTGCGGAGGAGGCTGATGATGGATGGTAAGGAGCGGACGAGGAGTGCATAACTATCTGTTCTACGCACGTATCTTGTGTAAGAGAAATTTTCAAGCTCGAGGGATCCGGACACTCACATATGTTGGAGGAGAAACTGTAAGGAAAGCTGTTGTTCTAAACAATTGACACGGTAGTCGAACAAGAAATTACAAGACAGAAACCAAACAAAACAAGATGATTACGAAGAAGAGTAGCAGCACTATCAATTAATTTTCTTGTTATTATATCTTATCATACCAAATACAATTTTTGACACCTGACGAAAGCTCAGCAGAGTCGGCATCTGCATGGTGGAGTCTCATGCACATGCTGACCTGACCACATTGCTCTATCATCTTCGGAGTCACCTACGATCAAATGTTTCAAGTCTACGTGAGCAGCAGCCCTCTACGGCACAATCAGTTGTGCCTGCGGACGTGCGAGTCATGCATATGGAGAACATCTTTATGTTCAATCACTATCAGCTCATTTAGCTGGGCGGGCGGAGGATACTGTACTGTTCACAATAGCGTTTCATTCATGCCCAGTCCGGTTTTTCTTTCCTGGAACACTAGGATGCTGCCGAGGTGCAGACTTAACAGCATCGAGGAAGAGCCTCCTCTTGATTCTACGCAGACTTCTTACGCTGCTACTCTTTTCCTTTTGAAAAACTGCTCGCTTTCCATCCTGCTGTCTACACCTTAGCTTCAGCTTCCTCCCCCCTTTCACGTCTTTTGGCACTTCGTTTGTCTGCTTCATTGTTTCACTAACACGGGAGAAAGAGGGTTCGGGCTTGGTGCGTACTGATTTGTTGCTTCTACTACGTTGGGAATGCATCATTCGATTACTTATTTGTTCTTTTTATGAGCAAAAATGACGCGATCTGATGAACATGACAGGTGGCATTGAGATGCACGACTGCTTCTGGGAATTGAGAATTCGGAATCCGAAGAAACGATCGCTAAATGGGATTATTTGGCGAACCCATACGTTCAGCACTTTTATGTAGGTGCGAAAAATACGATAAGTTCAACTGTATTCCAATATCCGGGCCCTCCAATCTCACACAATTTTCATTCATGGGCGGGTCGGTCCCCTTTCATTTCCTGCGCAGCAGCCGCTGAGGCGTGCTTACAAAGATTGCAAAAGACCGTCTCCTCTATTGTTGTTTTTGCCGTAAAGACATTGATTTGAAAGAACAACAAAGTAAGGAGAATCAAGATTAGAACACTCCAAATGAACGAAGACGAAGAAAGTGCCATCGATCCCAAAGGATCAAAATCAAAAGATGCTTCATCATTAAAGCAAGGGGGAATAAAGAAACAAAATTCGACCATAGTGTACGAAGCCACAAGCCTTCGTGGCACTGAACATATCATCAAGCAAGCAAGGCATGGGGGCTGGAATTGTTGGACGTTTGCCGGGCTATTCAAGTATATATTTTTGTCGGTGGCTATCCAAATCGCAGTTGGTCAAGACTATGCCTTCCCGGACGGGAAACCTGGTAAGTTGAAGCCCCTCATACCTCATTGAAATTGCAAACATTTTCTGAAGATTACCTACACCTGAATTTTCTTTTATCTAAGCTTGCAAAACAAAAGAGTTTTCCTACTTTGAGAGTCCAGGCCATAATAAATGTGTCTGTCACCTCGTAGTGATACTAGAGGAAAACTATCTGGCCTTGAGAACTTTGGTTGCGTTTGTTTTGGGAGGCTTTGTTACGCATGCCGTGATGCTCTGGCGGACAAGAAGAACTAATTATCTTTCCGAGAACATAATTCATGATTGTTTGTCCCAAAAGAGTTGACAAAAATCCAAGCAACACACAGATTAAGGCATAGTCCTTAACCAACAAACCATACACTGCAAACGTTGTAGTCGCTGTAAAGCTGGTGAAGAAAATCATGCATGCAGATGTTGCACTGGCAACGGCGGATGTACCCCCATTGCCAACAACCAAAAAATTGTGGTTTTTGGAGGAAGGAAATAGAGGGGCGAAAAGAGGGCAACCTTTTCATTCTACTCTATCGCATTTTGGAGAAGCGGCGCACCTCCTCCACAAGTCCACAAACACATCCACCATGTCGCCGCCCGGGCTACTAAATCAACGCACTGCGGCTGCAACGGCCACCTGCAAAGAAGCGCCCTACGAGGTCCAACAGAGATACACGTGTTATTCTTATGAATTGATGAATAAGGTATGACTATAGTTTTATTATTATTATTATTTATTCAAAGTGATGTGATGAGGTAGAAACGTCGGCAACAATCTTTGCTTGGCATTCATTAATATTTTCGATGAAGATAGATTTATTCTGCATATAATTTATCGCGACTACTCGCATTCAACAAATATTATTTGTTTATATCAGATGTAATTTGTATTGACTATATTAATGCAGATGGTCTTCCACAAGCAATTATGTCATCATCATTTCGTCATCATGTATCTAAGTACTTTTTATTGTCTAAAAATTGACTACTGATAATGACGAGATCGTGATATTCGGCCGGGTAGATCAGCCAATGCGAAAGAGAGTGGACATCTGTGGGGGACGTGATGGCTTTGTCTTACGATATCTTCTCTTGAATATAAGAGGAGGTTTGATGGTGGAGATGATGACGATGATGAACTGTTGATAGTCTCGTCAGTTACCAACGTGAAGACTATGCAAAGTGTGTACAGCCATGAGTGACACTTTGCAAGCATTGATGAGGCTGTCTATCCTACGCAACAATAACATCATTTCGGACAAGAAAATCCCCAGCGTCACATCGAAGAAAATTAAATTTTAAAAAGTGGCTGCTATGCCTGAACTCAGCTTGATCTCACTCTTCCTCGTTCGAGCTCCCTCGTTCGAGCTCAAAACGTTGCTAAAGAGGAGTGGTTACGAGAGGGTAATCAAGTAAGTCATGATTGTATGGTTAGACAAGCAAGCATACCGCCTGTTCTCGTTTTCTCTTGTCTCAGTTGCTTGTACGATACTCATCTTCAAATCTTCTCTCGATTCTCCTCAAAACAGTTGCGTTGTTGCTTGACACGACATCACCCTTCTGATAGCATTCGCCAGTAGACAGAGAGGATAAAGTAAGTAATATTCATCATGGATACGCAAGCCCTATGCCTGATCTTGTTTCTCTTGTCTCGATTACTCATCCAAATCTCCCCCCGATTCTCTCAGTGGCACCCGCTAGAGCAAATACAAAACAAGGGAAGCTAGCTGCGAGGAACACACGCAGCATCTTCGACTTCTACGGACCACGTCGACAAGGACCTGCTTCGCGTGCTCCACAGCCTCCAGCTCCCGCTCCCGGTGCTGCTTCAGTTGCTCTGCAACCTCCAGCTCCAGCTCCCGGTGCTGCTTCACGTGCTCCACAGCCTCCAGCTCCCGCTCGTGCCCATTCTTCAAATGACAAAGAAGAGAATGATCTATCTCCACAGCCTCCAGCACACGGTCATGCAAGAGTACCTCGAGTTTCTCAATCGGCTGAGAATCAATGTGTGGAGGATCTTGCGAATGAGAGCGATGAAGACAAGTTGAGTGTCTCCTCTAACGTGATGTTGATGGCAGCTGACGCTGTGGTCGATAAGAGCGATTCTATCGAGGCTGCGGTCGGGAAGAGCAACGAGATTGAAGTAAGGAATCCTCTTGTCAGGTCGGCTGATGATGCTGGTTTGGATGAGGGGGAGGTTAGTGCTAGCACTACCCGCCCATGTGGTATCCAGCAAGTCCGACCAAGAGGTGTTGATATCCTCATCAAGATGATCAAGCAGTAAATGAGAATTCATTCTGGAGACTGCACCAAGATTCTAAAGTCAGTGACTTGCCTGATAGATTTCGTCTATGGTATGAACGAGACGAAAACGTCCTCGCGGGTCTATTTCAAGATGCCGCTATTCAGCCGACAATAAAACAATTGCTTGAACTTGCGATAAGATTTGGTCGTCATTTTCATTTACCAGATTGTCATTGCCCGACCATTGCAGATTTGGAAGTGTTTATTACGATTCACTTTCGCCCATGGGAACGATATGCTGAGGGGCAAAGGCATCTCGCTATCAATCCCAGCACAAATACCTTTACAGAAAAATGTCTCTCTTATCCAGTGCGGATATTCGCTAAGACGGCTCAATTTCTTTACGGGTTTAATTATGAAGTGGCTCTCATAGGTGCACACACCACTCTTGGTTTTGGGAATGCAGTCCCATTAGGTTAGTTTATTGTGTATTGTGTTGGTCTTTTTGCATTGAAAATGACATCTAACTTTTGTATTCATATTCATATATCTATAAGATGGACCATGGGACCAGTGTAATAGTGGTTCTGATAATGCTCCCGCACGGGATGAATACCGTCGCATCAGAGAATCAACTACACCTCTTCAGCAGCAAGTTATCCGATTCCTCACTGATAATAGTCCGCATCTGCGTCATATTGTAGTTCTTGGCAAAGCACCGTTTGCAATTGTCAACGAAAATGGCGCAGGATGGCTTGGTCGTTTGCTTCCAGCTTTTCAAATCGCCCAACGGGAATATATGTGGCATCCAATGACGTGGTGGTTGCGATTGATTTTACCGGAACCACGCATGGCCGTGATTATCAGATTTTCCATGATCCTATCCCAACTCACTGGAAGAGAGTTTGTCGACCCAAGAAGCCGATCAGAAGAGTTTCTGGCTCAAATTCTTTGGGCTAGAAACCCTAGAACCAGAGATATCTCGGAAATTGCCAGTGATGCCATGGAGATCATTAGTAATCTTGGTGATGTTCTTGCAAATGGAGTCCAAGGTAGGCTATGGGTTGATGGAGCACCTGCTCAATTAGCCGAGTACTTGTCAAGACTCACCAGTGAAAAAGCCCAAGGTCTTCGTCGAAGAGTTAACTCTCTTTCTTTGTCCAACCAAGACTATCTAGGACTGTGGGGGTGCAGAACTTGTGATCAATTAACATTTGCCATTGATGGAGAAGTTGTGATCGGAAATAAAAGATTTGTATTCACGCGAGCTGGAATTTTCTAAACAAGAAGAAGCGTCGCAACACCAAGAGCGAAGATGATGACTCGTCTGTTGGAACTAGCATGACTTCGACCACCTATCTTGGAGAATGGTGAGTAAAGAAATCATCGCTGACAACTACTGAAATAGACTTATACTCTTGGAGAGTACTAAGGAAATGTAAAAGAGTACCTAAAATAAAGATTGCAAACCTCGTCCTGGACAAGGAATTCACGGACATTGTCTATAGGACGTCCCTCTCCCACTGGATGGAATGGTGGGAAACATACATCTCCTCATTTGTCAGGTCTGTGGTGCCAGCCGTTCATTGATTTTGCAAATCTCTAGTATTTTGCCGATTCCTTCCGATCCAAAATAACATGGACTATGAAGAGATCAAACGTGAAAGGGAGACGATGGAAAGATGGGCACTTTTAGGGTATGAATTGTCAGTGCTCAAGGGGAAGGGGGTCATTGATAGTCAGTCTGGCAAAATACACCTGGAAGAATTAGGATTACTAGTTGGGTAAGTTATTTTGCCGCGGCGATTTCGCAATTCTTGAGTGTCAATAACTCACAACCCGACTTTCATTCATATTTCGAAAGTGATGAGTGGGATAAAATGGTGGCCGGAGATCGTCACACAACTGTTTGGTACTGGATCCAACAAAAGGCAATGCATTTGGCAGATCAAGGAATCATTAAGTCAGAGCATCGATTGCAACTACTATGCCAGGCTGTCCGTGTCATGAGGGATAGAGCGAACGATTTAATGTCATGTACCGATCGGGACATTCCCAATGGCTACTCTTTTGTGGTTGGTTTTCTTATCAACCTCAATTTGATCAGTAGATCTCTTTTTAAGGGTGTTCAATGGTCTACTTGGTTTTTCGAATCAAGTGGAAAGGTTTACCTTACAAGTCCAGCAATGTGGACAGATCTGATATTGAACGCCGCAATTTTCATCTCGTATATATGCTGTATGAAATTGCCATGACGCTTTACAATCCATTTATGGAGCGCCCCGAAACCGATGATGTTCCGCATAAAGCCATTTCTGCTGGTATTCGCAACTTAGGGAACAGTCTTGGCGAAGGCAAGGATACTCGCCCGTCCACGATGTTTTGGATGAAATCCCAAGCGGATGAATATAAACGTTTGGGACTTCGACATAGGCCGCAAGAGACCCGCAATTCCCTGCTTTCGCATTCTGCTCTTAATGAAGTACTTCAATTGGATACAAATGTAACAGCGGCCCCAAGAATGAGGGTCCTTGAGGGACTGAAAGCTTGGAAATCAACGAGGACATAGATAATATTGGACTTCCAAGATGTGAATCACTCGCCGAGGCCGGCCATCGTGATGATGCTGTGGCACCATTACAATTACAAGATATATATGCACAGCAGACTCTGCATGCTCTAATGCTCCGACACAGTGTGTATAATGGGTGGTCGCCAGTGGAGGACTTTACAACAATGGTCGGCACCACCACCACCACTCCCGACACTTGCTTGAGTTATAACACGGTTTATTGATGCCGGTGCAATTTGGGATTCGATGTTACTGATTTGAGTTTGAGCCGAACCCAAATCCAAATGCAATTGAGTCTTGCTACGAGAACCGATGCTTTTATTACACTTTCAACTGATGAATAACATGAGATCAATGCATTCGTGTCCAAAGAAAGCTTCATTTGCACTCATTATCTAATTATTATTATGTGATTGTTGTTGCTCTACGCAAGGGAGTCTACAACCTACGATACTTATTTGATTTAACCTGAGAATGTGTGTTGACGAATTTCTCCTCTTTTCCTTTTCTCCAGTGTAATCGATACCAGACATCTGCTATCTCCACACAATTTTCATACTATGAATGATTAAATAGATAACATATCTTTGCTAACACCAGATGGAGAATTCATCTTCATCGGGTCCCCCTTCGTTTCCTCGCGCAGCAGCCGCTGAGGCGTGCTAAAACCCATCACCTGATCATAATTGTCAAACATAGGGTCAATTGGGAATAAGAAGTCCAGTAAGCACCAATGCCAAAGACATCTTTCAATGGAATAGGCTCCTCTACTGCGTCTCCTATAGTATCATTTGCTTTTTTCTTCAGCCGGTCAATGGTACCAATACCAGTCATTAAACCAAATGTAACATTCATAATCATTGAAGATGTGAACAACAACGCCCCAAGAGAGAGAATTGTAACTAATCTGACCAACTGCGTCAAGAAGACATTGAATGCGCAATCTTCATCAGAACACATGAAGTAATTCCAACCCAATAGTAATAGTGAAAATACAGAGCAGGACCACGTGTACACGAGAAATAAAATAAAATGCTTCATATTACCGACGCCAACACAATTGTTCATCCACCTGTGGTTTGATAGACATATATCATTAGTAACATGACAAAAAATGATAAAAAAGAACACGCTCATCAAGCCACTAAACCAGTCATACATAAAACTCACGGGCAATGATGATCCATCCGACTAACACATCTGTTGCATATCCGACAATGATGACTAAACGGAGGTTTGAAAGTTTGACATTGACTACACATGCTAAGCGGTGAATCAGGCGTACCCATCTCTCTTCTCATACGCTCATTTGGGACAGCAGCTTGCGGCACACTGCCAGGATCTGTGAAGGTTGTTTTTGCATGGCAGGCGAGTGCCATCACGCATAAGATAACGTACACGCACGCTAGGAAAATCGGTATGCCGCCTGATCTGGCAAGAGCGGTGAATGTGAACGCACTGTATGCCAACAAAATCCATACCATACACGCCATTATTGTACCGGCTTGATCAGAATTGTTCCACCAGATGCCATTTTCTTCCATCGTTCCAAAAGAGCAAGTATGTGGTTGGTCATTGAAATTGTCTCGATAGTACGGTTGATTGGGTCCCTCTGTCAGGTGAGCAGTAGATTGGAAGAAGGAGCCGATACCCTCTGCACTAGGCTCAAGAGGTAAACTGTTAAGGGGAGAACTGAACGTTCTGGATGGCGTAGATTGTTTCTTCAGGACGTCAATATCATTAGTGCCGTACTCGTGCTGCGCAGCCTGAGTTGGGATCGATGAATAGGAGTGGCCGTATCCAATACCATTATTATTTGACGGTGCATTACGTCGCCTTGCGCCACCGAAGGAATGCCCGTTTTCCACATCGTCGCGCATCATCTTGGCGTCGTCGTCTTTATGTAGTAATCATATAATTAATTCCGCTCTTCTGGTAGACAAAAACCATGGCAAGCAATGCGACGCCGTTATGATCTTGATTTTTGAAAAAGTTGACGGACAGCACTAATGGGACTCCTCCAAGAAACGGGAGTCAGCAATGATAAGATGGAACTCTCGTTCGGGGCCAAGGTTCGGGGCACCATGATGAAGACGAAGAAGGCGGAAGAATGATTGTTGCTCAAACTCAGATATGAAGCCAAAAGAAGTCTTCTGATAAAATGTGCCTCTTCTGCTTATGCATCAATGTATAATATACTACAGCCTATTTGCAACGAATGATTTCGGTGGTGAACCAACTCCTCCGCAAAGCTTGTGTACAAGCATCATTGCCTCCGAAGCCAAAGTATCCGCTCCTCTCTGTGAGTTTGCCTCTGCATACACACGTACTGCGTCCTCCGTCCCACTGGGTCGAACAAAACATCGTGGCTTTGGCCCATTTCCACCTTCTTGTAACGCCATCGCATCCATTGCAGATTGAAGTGCAGTTTGAAGCGAAACGGGAGCAGTTGCAGCAGTTTCATTGTCGTTTGTGGAGATGACTGTCCTATCAGCAACCTTTACCTTTGCCTGCTTACTAGGCATATCATTGTACAGCTTTGCCCAAGTACTCAAATCCCAACCCTTCAGAAACAAGATTGCATCGACAAGCAACATATCACTCATTGCATCTCCAACCGATTGATTCACTAATGCAGGCAATGCACGAAGCCTACGTAGTGCAATATTCGCTCGGTCATGCCGATGAGTTCCTCGCAATCTTGCACCAGCAGCAGCGATGAAGTCATAGAATTTCGGACCAAAAAGAACAGTGCCATGACCGTTTGCCTCAAAGTATACTCCTACGTCAAAGTTATGGTGTGCTGCAGCATGTACGAATTTGACTCCTGTTTTGGCAATTACAACATTTGTCTTGACAACATTCTGGAAAACAGTAAGTTTGTGAAGTGATAAGATGCAAGACGTTAGATGTATTCAACCGAGATAATCATAAAACACATAAACTGGCAGTCCGATTACATACTCACCTTTAAGTACAATGTCGACGATCCATTGGCATACGCAGTCTGAACTACACCACATTTGACTGCCTGTTCCTCTGGGTCGATGCAACGAATTTCCTCCTGAATGAAAGCAGTGACCAATACTGCAATCTTGTCTCCATCAAGTAAGTGAAACTTTCCACTCTCATCTTCATAATGGAATACTACTCTGTCAGCATCTCCATCAAAAGAAGTCATGTACTTTTTGGATACACCTGATGCCTTGAACAGCTTAGGAGGCAATTGTTGCTTTTGGACAAATTCAGCACCACAACTATCATTCAGTGGACCATCTCCAGGATAGTTGACCGTATGAAGCAAGGGAAGTCCTTTTGTACTGCCTTCTGCCTGTAGCATGGCAAATATTTGTCCAAACTTTTCAATTTTGAGTGCTCCAATTCCACACGCACCATCAATTACCAATTTTGAAGTTGTGGATAAACGTTCTCTGCCTCCACCTGTTCGTAACAAAGCAGCATAGGACAACGCCATGATCTCATAGTAACCACTCTCATTGCAGCGTTGAGGAATGATGTTTGGAAGCAAATGACCATTGGCATGCATAACAAAATGATGAAGCATAGGAGTAGATACTAATCCATGATCAATTACAGTAGCACCCATGGCACGTGCAGCTCGAATAACTAACGCAGCCAACTGTGGAGAATGAGACCGTGTATCCCTTCCAACATGAACTACCATCTTGGGTAACTTTCCGTCTTTCGTCGGATGATGCCCCTTTGCGTATTGAATCAGAGTATCCATCAACACCAATGTCTGTTTTGATGTAGGAGCATTCGCAAGAGAGACGGCATGCGCCTCCCAATCAGCATCTAACATTCCCCCATGCGAATCTGCAAGTTTCATTCCATTATCCGGTTCTGGATTGTGAGATGCAGTGATCATAACTCCTACCTCCTCTCCACCCAACGAGGCCGATCTCAAGGCCGAAAAAATACCCATGCGGACAAATACGCATGGTAGTAGACTGGCCTCATATCGAAATCCGGCGGTGCCGTAAGAGTATTCGGTCAATGAGGCTGGTTTGGGATATGCATCGATCAGAGTGGCCAATTCTGCGTTAGAAATTGGTACGGAGTTTCCTTCATAGATTTTGGGCATGATGATGGAGGTATTCAAATGAAAGGGAACAAGAGGAAGACTGCTGAGATAAGTACTGAAGTAGTAGAAGAAAACAAGCAAGTGTTGCTGCTGCTGCCCAATGGTAGAGTTGAATTGAATTATGTCGCCGATGATGTGCCTTGGATAGGTTTTCGTTTCAATCAGCTTGCTTGAGACTTGAGAATGATCTTGCCAGAACAGCCCCGCCCCAGTATTTCCCCCAGTCCGGCCCCTACAGATCTTTTGGATATTCGTTTGTCACTGTGACGCGGTTATCAGCCCAATGCTCCCCACCATCAATCTCTCTCCGATTTGCCGCGGCCGGCCATCAAAAAGCACAAGCAAAACCTACCGAATGAAGTGCAGGCCCAACAAAGAAACTGTTGACCTCACTCTTCCCACTACACCATCAACAAGAGGGAGGACATACCTTCTTCGCTGCCTACAACAACCATGGCAGCTCTACTTCCAACAATCCTATCAGACGACGAAGCCGAGTTCAGCACTACTAAATCCAACTCGGATGGGAAAAAGAAGCGATCGAAAAAGACGAAAGCTCCCCCGGAACCGAAGCTCAAGATAAATGATAGTGATGATGAGGGTAATAGTAGTAATGATGAAATGGATAGTGACTTTGAATTTGGAGGCATATTGGTAAGTTATATTTTGCATATCATGTGCACTGAGTTGCATTCTTATATTTTTGAGCTGCAGACGCATTATACTCACCGTTGTACTACACATCACATTATCTCTGCAAATCACAGGGAGAAGATGGCACTACATTTGACTCACTAAGCATTCTCCAAAATGGATCCACTGACAACTCATGGAGTTACAAGTCGGCTCTCTCATTGCTGTCGAAGAATGACTCGGCAGGCCTTGGAGGAGCTGTAGAGCGAACTAATGTTGCAAGCATTATTGCAGCTGCTCGGTCCAATTTGAAGCGTGGCAAGGTAGAATCAAAGGATGAAGGAGAAGACGACTCTGGATCTTCATCAAGTGATGATGACGAAGAAGAATCGGGTAGTGACAAAACGGGTAGCGATTCGGACGATAGTGATAGTGACAGCAGCGATGACGAGGTAGATGACGTTCATACAGCTTCTCACGCAATGGAGTCTGATGTACTCAAAGTGCGAGAGAGACCGCAGTCAAAGAAGAAGAAGAAGAATAAACCGGAAGCTCCCATTGAAAGAAATGAGCAGTCGTCAAATTCGGATGGCAGTGATGACGGCGAATCTTCGTCTGATGATGATGGGTCAAGAAGCGGGGACGAATCAGCAGATGAGGATGTCAAAGAAGATGAGGATGAAAAAGTAGAGGCAGCTAAAGCGGCAGCTTTTTTTGACTCTTCGCACGTCACTGCAGAAACAAGTGAAACAATTGACTCGTTCTCTCAACTAGGATTATCACGGCCTCTTCTTCGAGGTGTCGCATCAATGGGCTTTGTCACACCCACTTTGATTCAGGCATCAGTACTTCCTGTTGCCTTGGCAGGCAGAGACGTTTGCGCTTCTGCAGTTACAGGTAGCGGTAAAACTGCTGCATTTTTGCTCCCAGTAATGGAACGGATACTGCAAAGAGGTGGTGGACGAACTACGTTTGGCGGAGCTAATGCGAAGAAGAAGCTCAGTTCGTTGGCGGCTACGCGGGCGTTGATTCTTACTCCTACTCGAGAGCTTGCCGCACAGTGTGTTAGTATGATGACAGCTATGGCGAAGTTCACTGATTTACGAGCTGCCTTGATTGTGGGTGGAGCCAAGAATGTCATGTCACAGGTAAGAGATTGTTTTGTGTTTACTTGTATGTTGACAATTACGGTTCAGAACCATTGTCTTTTTTGATACAAAGGTAGTTGCACATAGATTGATGATTGTATGTGGGCTTTGCGGAATCAAGTGCGCCGAGCTTCACGGAAACCTGACACAAGTTCAACGCCTCGAAGCTCTTGAAGCATTTCGAGAAGGCAGCGTAGATGTCTTGCTTTGCACTGACTTGGCTGCTAGAGGTCTAGATATTCCTGGCGTTGAAGCTGTCATCAACTTTGAAATGCCGTCTCAAGTCGAAACATATGTGCATAGAATTGGCCGTACAGCCCGTGCTGGCCGTGGTGGTAAATCCTGCACATTGATAGGTGAGGGAAGGCGTTTTCTGATGAAAGAAGTTATCAAGGACGCTGAAGAGAAAACTCGGAAGGCAAAGAGTAAGAACAAGCAAGAAAGTACAGGAATGATTCGTTCAAGAACCATACCTTCGGCGGTTATCGCCCACTTTGTCGCAAAAATTAACTCACTCGCACAGCACGTCAGAGAAGTACAGGACGCTGAAGCTGTTGCCAAAATGGATCGCATCGCAGAGATGGAGGCTATGCGAGTTCAAAACATTATCGAACACAAGAACGAAATCAAGGCACGCCCTCAGAAAGAGTGGTTTGCTACACCAAAGCAGAAACTCTCCACAAAGGCTGCAACCGCTGAGAGGAAGAAAGAAATGGAGGAAAGAGCTGGAACTGGCAAGCATCGCATGACAAGGAAGAAGAGACGAGCTCAAGAGGTTCGGGAGGCCATGCGTGAAGCACAAGAGGAAGCTAGACAAGAAATGGAAGAGAGTGGCAAAAAATCGAAGAAGGCCTTTACTGATGCAGCAATGAAAGGTTCAGCTAAAGATGCCAAGCGAAAAGAGGCTCAGCGAGAGAAAGAGCTGCAATCCAGAAGCCTCTATGACGAAGATATGCAGAGAGAGCGCAAAAAGCAGCAGAAGAAACGTAAAGCAGCCAGCTCAAACTCAGATGCTCTTGGAGATGGAGGACTATTTTCGGAGGAGAAAGTGTCGTATGCCAAGAAAGCGAAGAACAGTGAAGCTGACCAACCAACGAAGAGCGCCTATACGTTTCATGAGTATGACCCGAACAAAAAGAAGGCCAAGAAGAAATCTCATCATGGTTTCAAGTCTAAAAGCAAATTCAGGCGAAAGTAAGCTGCGATATAAAATAATTGCTTTAATCTCTCTTCACCTTTCTGGTCATTACTTGTGATGATCTCGTGACATCGATCATGACACAAAAAATATTGCCACAGCAGAAAAAAATAGAGGCTTGCCAGAGAAGATGCGTCGGAGAAAGTAAGCAACTCGACAAGAAGGTCCAACACCGTTACATCTGCCTCCTTCATCCCTACACGCAGATCCATAACCAGCATGCTGTAGGAACTCTTTCAAAGATTCGTTGTCCGAGTCAAGAGCAGGTAAATATTGTCCAACAGCTTTGCGTTGCCACCAAGCAGAATGGTCATCATCATCTAATATATCCACCCCTGGAATACTTCGAGACCACTCAGTGTCCAAACGAGTAAAGTCATACTCATACAGCTGAGCTCGTACCATTTGTATTCTCTTCTTCTTAGCTATCAGTTCAGGTTCGTCAAGCAAGTCAATCACATGCGGACATCCGGCCAGAATCTTATCAACAAAAGATACCAACCAAGCATTGTGTTGAACTGCTCCTAAAGCTGCAAACCACATTCTCCACTCAAATCTAGGCTGGTGCGGTGCGACCTGACGTGGCCTCCGATCAATTCCGCCCGGCTTCCACCGAAAGTTTAATTCTTGCCAGTCGTTCTCACTAGTCGAGTTTACGCTACCATCTTCATCAACAATGATTGCTTCCAACACGATTTCCGGCCTTGATACAATCGAGGGTGGCAAGCCCAAAGCATTAATGCCAGTAAAACTTGCTTTTCCAACTCCAGTCATTCGTCGAAAGAGACCGTAACCGTGAGATACAACTGATGTCCGTCGACGGATTGTTCTCAGCGTAGATTGCTTTAGGAAACCCAACTGATGCATGCCTGGAGATAAATCAAAAAGTGGCATTGCCGTGACAACAATACAAGTCAGACATACGAAAGTATGCGTCAAGGAGCTCAACCCAGTGAGACCAGTAACATTCTTCCTAACTAGACGCACTCCCGATACGAACGTGCATAGTAGCGTGAATAGAACAATGGTTGGGAGTGTTTTCTCTGCAATATTGTTGCAATCGTACCTGGTCATTGAAAGCTTGAGCCACCTCATCTGTTTGCCTTCCTCAGTCATGTATTGTTCGACGTGAAACATTTCCTTGCATGCTATTGCCAGGAACAGCACACATATCACTGTTTGAATTGTTTTTAGATGTTGCCCAAGCCGACTTGTATCTCTACTCCATTTCTTGACACTATTATCTTCACCTATCATGCACGGAATACAGAGTGCCATCGTAAGAATATTGAAGAAGTTATAATTTCCAGTAGCAATAATCAAGACTTGCAAAACAATCTGCATCCAAGCCCCAATCCGTCGTATTCGTAACCATGGAACTATCAGGTAGATTGTGGCTGGTATTTCAATGACGAACGTTGTAGCAACGCCCAGTCGCAATAGGAAGGGAGGGAGTTGATGAGCATACCACGCCAATGGTCCTGGAAGCTGCATACATAAATGAAACGATGAATGACCTTGTCAGTATAATTCAAGTAGAATAAGCAGAGCAAATCATCTCTCAATATTATGCACTCACACACTGCGTAGCAAAATGATATTCCAACGCCGTTAAATTCTGCCACGTCGGGCACTCCGCCTGAATCTTGACAATTCCACTCATAAACATCAATTTAAAGAGAAGAAATCGTATCGGCCAGCACCCAACAGAAGGTGTGTCTTTCGTAGTAAGATGGAGCGATTGCCATGGTGCAAAGCAAACTGCAGTTAGAAACCCAGCTTCAATGAGTAGTATGTCCCATTGAAATGTGTAGAACTGCCCTCCCAATAGCACGAGAAAGTAATAAATGGCTGTCACAAGTAGATATAAAAGAGCATGTTGCGCAATATCACTTGCAATAATCATCGAGGTCGCTACTCCAACCAAAGTAATCAATTCCACCAACCCATCTGCATCTATGTAGCCCTTGTCGACTGGATAGTAAATGGATGGGAATGCTCTACGGAATAGGATATTCGATGGCTCAATGCCGCCGATTGAAGATAACGCTGGATATTGAACATAGTAGGAGAGAAATGCTATTAGGAATATGTAGCCAAGACCTTTTGTGTAGGCTTTGGAGAGTGAAATGTTGGTTGTCGGTGTTGCTGTCATCTTGAAGGCCGCTTTCGTCATCTTCCATCCAATGCTTGCTTTTTGCTTTGAGTTGACAGAAAAGATGCCGAAAATCGAAAATATCTTACGCAGGCCTCTGGGGGCGCCATACATGTACCTATTCCTACGTTGATTGGTCTGTCTGCTGAATTTGCGGGAAGGATTAAAAAATCAAGAGCGATGATGGCGTCTTCCATCGAATCATTGCTTTGAGCGAGCTGTCCTACCTACCGCTAATTCAATTCCTAGCAATGACAGAAGAAGCGGAAACTGAAGAGACGGGGGCGGCACCTCTCAAAGAGGAGGCTGCCGATGTCGCATCAGAAGAAGATGAAGAAGAGGATTCCGAAGAGGAAGAATTTGATGATGACGACGATGACTCTGAAAATGTGGCCAGCGGCAGCGGTGCCGACGAAGACGTGATGGGGAGCGACGAAGAGTCCATTCTAACAACCTCCGACGACGGATACATCGATCACTACGATGAGGCGACATTGCCCCCCTACGCATGTCGTTATTGCGGTATTCACGATCCCGCCTCGGTGGCCAAGTGCTGCGAATCCAACAAGTGGTTTTGCAATGCCACCTGCACTGGTGGGGGTGGATCCCATCTAGTTCATCACCTCGTCCGTAGTCGATCCAACCAGGTGCAACTCCACCCCGAAAGTCCATTGGGGGACACTGTTCTAGAATGTTACAATTGTGCATCGAAGAATTCCTTCGTGTTGGGATTTGTCCCGGCAAGTTCGAGTAGTGTGGTGGTGTTGCTTTGTCGTGTGTGTGTTGAGACTGTGCCGGCGTTGAAGGATATGGATTGGGAATTGAGTCAGTGGCATCCGCTTGTGCAGGATAGGAAATTTCTTCCGTGGTTGATCAAGGTGAGATGATGATGATGATTGGATTAGTGGGATTTTATATTGTGTTGTAGTTTTGGAAAGGGGAGAAGATCATCATGTTGAAAAAAAAACAAGGCAAAGCAAAAAAAAAGTGCTTCGATTACAGTATTTCATTGTGGCCTTTCTTTTGTTTCTTCAAAACACTAAATCAAAACAAACATACTGTCCCACTCTACACTTCTTCCAGGTCCCATCAGACAAGCTTCAAATTCGTGCACGCGACATCTCCCAAGATCAAATCAACAAACTAGAAGAGTTGTGGAAGTCGGAACCAGAGGCAAGATTTTCCGACTTGGATCGTCCAGATGCAATTGATGAGACTGAATTGTCACCCACTTTGTTGCACTATGAGGATGGATATCATTATCAAAATGTACTTGCACCATTGGTGAAAATGGAAGCTGATTATGACAAACAAATGAAGGAAAGTTTGACGGAGGAGTCTATTTCTGTGCGGTGGGAGAAGAGTTTGACTGGGAGGAATATTGCAACTTTTACCTTTAGTGGGCGTCATTCCGCCGAGTTGAGTCGTGTGGTTGTGGGAGATGAACTTCGCCTCAAACTTGGGGGAGGAGCAGAATTTTTGCATGGAAAACCGTGGGAAGGTGTTGGTTATGTGAAAGATATTATTGATGGTGAGGTAGAGGTGGAAATGAAGCCTGATATTGCCACAAGAGGAGGAGGTGGTGGAAAGGGTAGGAGGAGAAATGGCAAAAAAGATCGTGGTGAGAACAACAATCACAATGCCAACAAAAACAAGGGCATTCCTGATCAAATCGCAGATGATTACATTGTCGAGTATATTTGGAAATCAACATCTTTTGACCGCATGCAAAATGCTTTGAAGAATTTTGCAATTGATGACACCAGTGTGACGGGATACATTTATCACAAACTGTTGGGTCACCCTGTCGAAGAACAGCTTATTGCAAACCCCAAACTTCCGGAGGATGAGGAGTTTACTGCACCAGGACTTCCTCCTCTGAATGAGAGTCAAGTCGCCGCAGTTGCGTCAGTGCTTCAGCGCCCAATGAGTCTCATCCAGGGACCACCAGGGACTGGAAAGACTGTCACGTCAGCGACATTGGTGTATCATCTCACAAAACAGAATATGGGTCAAGTTCTCGTGACTGCACCTTCCAACGTTGCCGTGGATCAATTGACTGAGAAAATTGCGGCCACAGGATTGCGTGTTGTTCGTCTTGCTTCAAAGACACGCGAAGCTACTGCTAGCTCTGTTGATCACTTGTGTCTTCATATCATGACTCCCTTGGCAGCAGGCGATGAGTACAAAAAGTTGCAGCGCCTCAAAGATGAAGTTGGTGAATTGACAGAGCGTGATCAGAGGAAGTACATGGCACTTCGCAGCCGTACCGAAAGGGAAATCTTGCAAGCTGCCGATGTCATTTGTTGCACTTGTGTTGGTGCTGGGGATCCACGTATGAAAAACTTTCGTTTCCGTCAAGTTTTGATTGATGAGGCGACTCAGGCAATCGAAGCCGAGGCATTGATTCCATTGACAATGGGAGCGAAGCAAGTCGTTTTTGTGGGTGATCACTGTCAGCTTGGGCCAGTTGTAATGTGCAAGGCAGCTGCAAAGGCGGGTCTCATGCAGAGTCTGTTCGAGCGTCTTGTCTTGATTGGACTTCGCCCTCTTCGACTTCAAGTGCAATACCGAATGCACCCCATTCTCTCTGAATTCCCATCCAACATGTTCTATGAGGGAAGTTTGCAGAATGGAGTCACTGAATCCGATCGTCAGTTGCGTCATTTGCCCGGTTACACAGGAAAAGATGACTTCCCATGGCCAATGAAATCAAAGCCAATGTTTTTCTGGGGTATTGCTGGAATGGAGGAGATTTCGGCGTCAGGAACGTCTTACCTCAATCGAACGGAGGCTTCTTACGTTGAAAAGATTGTCACACACCTCATCAAAATGGGAGTCAATTCTTCTCAGATTGGCGTCATTACCCCTTATGACGGCCAAAAGAAGTATGTTCAAGAGCACATGAGAAGGTCTGGACCCCTTGCCGCATCCATCTATGAGTCAATTGAAGTGAACAGTGTTGATGCGTTTCAAGGTCGAGAAAAGGAAATCATCCTCGTATCTTGTGTCCGTTCAAGTGAAACTCAGGGTATCGGGTTCCTTTCTGATCCTCGTCGTCTCAATGTCGCTCTTACTCGAGCTCGTCTTGGCCTCGTTCTTCTTGGCAACCCACGTGTCTTGAGTAAGAACCCTCTCTGGGCAGCTCTTTTGTTGCACTTCAAAGAACACGAGACTCTTGTGGAAGGTCCACTCAACAATCTTCAACAGTCGTTCATGACTTTTGCCCGCCCTCGACGTAACCTCCAAAGTGACTCTCGTTACGCTTTCACAGCCTTGGCTCGTGGAGGATGGGACGGGCGTTGGGAGGATCGTGACCATGGCTACCGCAATGCCCCTGGATTCGGTGGTGGTGGTGGTGATGGAGGAGGAGGGAACCGCGGCCGTCGCAAGAATCGTCAGGCCGACTCGCGTTTTGATCCTCGTTACAACAATTCTCAGAACTGCGATGATGCTAGTACTGGAGTTCCCCTTCCTAACTTTGCACCTCTTCCTGACTATGCACGTGGCGGAGATGATATGTCGTCAGTGGGTGGTGATGGTGGAAGTGTTAGTGGAAGTGTCTACACGACAAACTCTTCATCTCAGTGGTCTCATAACCGTCATGGAGGATATTACGGTAATGATACGAGGTCTCAGGCTGATACGTCCTCCGTTGCATCATCGAGGTACTAGTAGAGGCGGGTGATTTTTTATGGTGCTGTATCTAACTGCACCATTTCAATCTCAACCGTGTAATTGATGAGGTGATCATTGGTTGGTGTACTCGACATTGATATGGTGAATACTATTGAATCATTGAAGTGGTTGATGGTAAGCTTGATAGTTGCTCTGTCTACTATTCGCAGTCAAGTGAATTGTACAAGAAGAAGTTGTAAGAATCACATTGAAGGAAGTCGAAGGTGGACGTTGCATGTTACTAGCTATCAATATTATCAATGAATGTCTGGAGGAGTCTCCTGGAGCAGGTGGTGTTGTCAAAATTGTAGCATCGAACTTTAATAGTAAACTTTCTCAATGATAATGTTTACTCGGACTACGCCCTCACCCCAATCTTGCTGTTGTAAGGAGTAGCGGCAAAGACACATAAAGAAGGCCAGGCCGAACCAAGACGACTGAACAATGAACATCACATACATGCAGAATTGCGAGTGATGTTTTTTGAAGACATGTGTCTCATTCAGCCTCTGTGCATCTGCATCAAAAATCTGGAGCGATTCACAGTTCCACTCTCATTGAAGCTTGCTTGCTGCCATTGGCCATTGGAGGGTGTGTTTCCTTTCCACGCTATAGAGTTGCACAGCTGAACATAATATAATAAAAATGGATCCACCTGTTCAAATAGGGCAGTATGTCCTGGGTAAAAATTTGGGTATCGGTGCCTTTGGCAAGGTGAGTTATGAGAAGGCGGCTCTGCTAACCCGGCCGCAGAACCCATGGTGTCAAGCTGCAGTTGCAGTTGGTTGGGACTGCGATAAGGCAATTCTCTTTGCGCAGACATATAGCCTGTCGCCTGGAGATATTATTGCGAGCTGTGGTGGCAAAGAGAACATACTATTATTATATCTTAGGTCATCGGCAGAAAAAAGTGTCAGGATACTACAGCAGCCATCGCCGGCGGCCATGACCCCTGCTGCATCACCTTTATATATATCCGTCCCAAATTATTCATCACTGACATGACGCCCTCTGTTTCCCTCTTGCCGCACAGGTCAAAATGGCAACCCACGCCATCACAGGCCATAAGGTTGCCGTGAAAATTCTAAATAAGGCCAAAATTAAACAGCTAGGGATGGAGGAAAAGGTTCAGAGGGAAATAAATATCCTGCATCTCTGTACACACCCGCACATTATCCGCCTCTACGAAGTTATTGATACTCCCACGGATATTTTCCTTGTCAACGAATACGTATCGGGTGGAGAGTTATTTGACTACATTGTGTCCAAAGGACGGTTATCAGCCGATGAAGCCCGTAACTTCTTCCATCAAATTATCTCCGGAGTTGAATATTGCCACTTCCAGAAAATCGTCCATCGAGATCTAAAGCCGGAGAATCTTTTATTGGATTCAAACTTGAATATTAAAATTGCCGACTTTGGTCTATCCAACTTGATGAGGGATGGTGACTTCCTTCGAACATCGTGTGGTTCCCCCAACTATGCCGCCCCTGAAGTTATCAGCGGGCATCTCTACGCGGGGCCGGAGGTGGACGTTTGGTCGTGTGGGGTCATTCTATACGCGTTACTTTGCGGTTCGTTACCCTTCGATGATGAATCCATCCCCAATTTATTCAAGAAAATCAAGAGTGGAATGTACAGTCTGCCTTCCCATCTGTCACAATTGGCGAGAAATCTCATCCCTCGCATGCTGGAGGTTGATCCAATGAAACGAATTACAATCCCTGAAATTCGTCTTCATCCGTGGTTTCAACACAAGCTTCCACCCTATCTACGCCACCCTCCCGAATTAATGGAGAAGCAGGAACGTGTTGTCGACCCTGCAGTTATTGACGAAGTAATGAAACTTCCATTTCATAAGGCATATCAACATTTTCTTAATAATGGAATGAATGGGATGCCAAGTCAAAATCAGGCACTGTCCCTTATCACGCGGGAACTTGTCGAAAGCGCCGCCTCGTTGGAGGACAGCCGTGAGGATGGTGCGCCAAAAGTTTTGAGAGATCTCCGTGTCGCTTACGAACTCATCTTAGATCACAAACACACACGCCTTCGTGTTATGGAGGTGGCGAGAGCAATTAGGGAGGCGGCGAGTGCGACCCCGCCTGCGTTTAGTCCGGGGGGATCGAGGGGATCAACTCCGGGGGTTTATCCCGGAAGTGTGGGGAGTGTTCCTGGTTATGGTGGTAGTTTCGATCCCCGGTCGGGTAGTACAAATTCCCCCTCAACTCAGCCGCCAGGTCAATCTCGTATGGCAGAAGAGGCGGCTAGAGCGTTACTTAATCCGAGGGCAGCGCGAGGGGGAGGGGGAGCTGATTCCCACACAACTTCGCCGGGAAATTTACCGTCCATTTCGAGTGGGGGGAGTGGTCCGCATTCGCATGTGGTACAAATGCAGTCGTCTATTCCGGGCAACATTGGTATGATCGCTCAGCATCAACATGGAAGAAGAAATCGTCGGTGGTATCTTGGAATTCAAAGTAAAAAAGATCCAGCACATGTTATGACAGAGGTATACAAAGCACTGATGGCTCTGGGTTGTGAGTGGCTTCAATTATCATCATACCGTATCAAATGCAGATGGAGACCGAATGTTTCTAGAGAAGTCTTACGGCGTCAAATGATGATGCCTGCAGCAGGAGGTGATACGCCCGATCGCGCGTTTGATAGTGGCGGGGATAGCATGAATATTGATGAAGATGGAAAGCGAAGTGATGGGGACAGATTGACAAAATGTGTTGGTACCAATGAAGATGCCCGGGTTCCTGATCTTAGTACAAAGGACTATTGCATCAAAATTGGCCTCACACTGTACAAGGTACAACAAAGTATTTACCTTCTGGACTTTCAGAAGATGACGGGAGATGCATTCTCATTTATGACACTATGCGCAAATATCATCACTGAGTTGAAGACTTTGAGTGCAGCGAGCAAACAACAACAAGCTCTTCTTGCACAACAGCAAGCGGCAGCAGCTGCAGCTCAACAACAGGCGGCAATAGCAGCCCAGAGGGGTGGCCATTATCATCGATGATAATGTTTTTGACGATTGCTCGTCTGATTAACGGCTTCATTTAAGCCGTCAAAGCACACAACAATATTTTTTCTGGTTGCTAGTAGAAAGCAGAATTCAATCTAAACAGTGCTATCTTTAATAATTAGCTATGAGTCATACAAATTCTTAACTCATTCTTCATCCAAACTAGGACGTAATGCACAATAGAGAGCTACTCCAACACCGGGCAAGAGTGCAGTTGACGCAGCAATCAACGCAGGAGCAACATCTCCTTTATAATTTCTTCTTGCCAAATCTTCTGGAATCCAAGACGCTGCCGATAATGTTAGAATCAAGAAATCTACACTTGACGCTGATGCAATTGCCGTATCAGAGAATAGCTGCCCGTATCCATCGATCGTGCCGCTAGCATCGCTGATAAGAGCATTCACTCCTCCAGACGTAATGTAAGCGGACGTGAAGGCCACCGCAATAAACCAGTTGAAGATTTTGTTTTCAAGAATATTTGCTGTTACCCAACCCAAATCAGCCTTCGTCTTGACTGCTGCATCAGGAGTTCTAGTGAAAGCATAAGGTCCGATCAAACCATAGCCTCCAAACATGGATCCCAAGAGAAATGGTGTCGCAGGATACTTTTGATTCTTTGCGCCTGGCATCAATAGACAAGCAATTGGAACGAAGTATAGACCTAGTAGATTGAAAATGGTGACGAATAGCTCATTGCACCCAGGGTTGAGAGGATCGGCAAGAAACTGCTGTAAGATATCATTCGATGCACCTGCTTCTTCCGTCATGCTCTTGAAAAATGCAAATCCTAGAAAGATTACGTAAGCAGCTAGATAGGGTGGATTGATAGAAACACCCGAAAGGAATCCTCCCTCTGTCTCCTCTTCAGTGTCCAAGTTTGATGCGTATACAGATGTCGTCGTTGCTCTGTTCGTCTGAGTGCTAAACGAAGTTTTCGACGTAGCCAATGGAATCTTCTCTGCCGCTATGTTCATTGAGTGCGTGAGCCTTGTCGACACCGGCGCAGTGGAAAATCCAGCACATGATGTGACCAAAGCTAATAGAGATAACGATTTCAATACTTGTTTCATCATCATCTTCTCTTCTGAACTTGAACGATGCTGCTACAAGAGTACTAGAAGGATGTTTGAGCGTTGCATATCTCCTCTCCTTGCTCATTGCAACTTGCTTGCAATGCGGCGATGAATGAGTCATTCAGTAAGTCTCCACGTATGCGAGTAATACAGCGATATCCAGTGGGATCTTAGAACAAAAACCAAAAACCAAAAACAAGCAAAGGCAACGCAACGTGTTCGGTGTGTAGCATATCCAATACTACTATCTTCCTCTAGTAGCGATTGATCAGGCCCGTTACCAATACCTATATTATCGACCATGCTACGTTCTATCATCTTCTACACCACGCTCCTCCTGGGCATCGCTTCCACCGCGGCCTTCACTCAACCCCAATCTTTCACGCCAACAAGAAGAAATTCCTTCCTAGCATTATCCACCGCCACTGCCACTTCCGATGCTGATATCCAAGAGGCGAAAGCACTCCTTTGTCGAGCTGCTGAAACGAAGCTCGAGAATCCAGACCGTGTGTTAGATGCTTTAGAGAGTTTGGAGAAGAACTGCAAGAAAAAACACAAGGAAAATCCAGCTGCATTCTCCAAGGATATCATGGACAACATATCTGGTGAATGGAGATTAATATTTACGACTGGTACCAAAGAGAGACAAAAGAAATCAGGTGGTAGAGTCAACTACTTCCCTCTCAAGGCTATTCAAACGTTTGATGCAACTGTGGAACCAAAGGTGATTGAGAATGGAATCTATGCCTGGAATTTACCCTTGCTGCGCTTTTCTGGAGATTTCGATTTTGACGAACGTAGAAGAAAGTTGGAATTTGATTTTGATCTGATTGAACTATTTGGATTGATCAAGATTAAGCTAGGGAGGAAGGAGGTTGCAAAGATTGGCGCAAGCACGGGGCTGGGAAGTGCCAACAATGAAAAGCTTGCAGATAATGGTCGTAGGGCCTTCTTTGATTGGATTAGCGCTGATGAGAACATTGCCACAGCTCGTGGTGGTGGAGGTGGTTTGGCGCTATGGAAACGTGTCGATGAGGAGTAGATAATGTTGGGATTTGAATGAGTAATTGGTGTGTGAGTCAAATTGAACACTTGAAAATTGTTCCCTCTAGACATTCGATTTCCTGCCATCTAATCCAACGAACTTGCCTGACTTGATAATGCTGCATGCTTATCTGCAGATGCACTTACTTTGATGCAACCTTTTTCTTCTTGATGGATTGCTTCTGTTGAGTTCTGCATTGCAAGTTGCAAGTAGCTTTCCTCAAGTAATTTAAAGCAATTCAGGTGTTCGTAGTGTAGAACCCAACTTGCATGTTTACCGCTGGAGAGTAATATTTCCTTCTTTTGTGACTTCTTTCTATGCCAGTAAGCCTATTATTTTATTTTCATCTATCTTTTACTCAATTGATTTCGGGGTACTCACTAATTACCTCTACGTTCTAGAAATCCGAATCCTTCAAAACTCCAACAAATATTTGTTGTCTACAACAAGCAAGCACTTACTCGCAACCCGATGGCAGTAGTTGTCGCTTACATCCATCGTATAAGCTGTTTGGTTGCTTCCCTCCTCATTTGTTCATCTTTGACTTGCTCCGGCTTCACGACAAATTATCCTCACAACGGTCATATCATCCGCACAAAAGCAGTACTACTTTCAGCCAGCACGAAAATTACAATGCCAAAAGACGACAAATCATCCGAACCCGTGACGAAGAAGGCCAAACGCGAAGAAGCGGAGGAAGGTGAAGAAGGTTCAGTCGATGACTCCTCCACAACAGAAGTCAAGCGCAATTCAGATGGAGAAGCATACTTTGATTTAGGCTCGTCAAAGAAGCGTTGCACCGTCAGAACCTGGAAGAAGAACGTCCTCGTCGACATCCGTGAGTTCTATGAGAAGAATGATCAATATCTGCCAGGCAAGAAGGGGATTTCCTTGACATTGGAGCAGTATGAAGCCTTGAAGGCGGCCATTTTGGACGGCAGCGTTGACAAACAAATCGAAGAGATTGGGAAATAGGTATCCAATCCAGATCCCAAGTCCAATTTTTACATAGCGTTTGCTTGCTTTGTCTACACAAAAATAGAGTAATATTACAAGATTCTAATGCTATTCATTCAATACAAAGATATCCTGTCGTTGCCTATCATCATTACACACGCACTGTGTCTGCTTCAGCACTCATCCTTTCTTTTTACGGTGATGACAATGACAACTGAAAATGCGAGTTATCTCGTCGACATTGGTAGTTCACCCCTACGGAGGACGGAACCAATTGTTGTGTGAGGCTATTTCAATATGCGTATTGGGTGCGTGATAGAGTTCGAGTTGTCAGATTGTCAACTGACAAGGAACGTTACTCTAGAGTTCGAGTAGGTGAATGTATATTAAATTACACACCTTCCTTTTCGCTTGTGAATTACCACGTAAGATGTAGGTTGTTCTCCAGGGAGACAAATCATTCACAAATGAATTTTCCTCTCACATTCTTATTTGGGTCGCTTGACTCTCAACATTCCTTTCTTCATAAAACCAACATCCGGAGCAGGACCAAACGACCCAGCATCCATTGATCTTCTATTACCCTTCTTATTCTTTCTACTATTCGACCCAAACACACCCTGCACAAGTCCAGGCCCAGCCTTTGCTTCATCATCCTTATTATTGCGCTTCTTCTTTGCCTTGGCCGATGATTTATTCACTACCTGATGACTCACAACTCCACTCTCCTGCAATTCCTTCTTTTGTCGTTCTTCTCGCTTCAGAGCCTTTTGTCTCATACCCACAAGTATCTTGGTGGGTATCTTTTGTCTCCTTTGCACACGCCCCGTTAACCATTCATACTCTGCCTTTTCATGAGTCTTTTTCTGTGAGCCTTGAAACCCAGTTGCACCAAATTTATGTATTTCACGGATTGTCTGTTGCACATCCAACTCTAATCCATCATCTGTCTCTTTTGCATCTTTTTGAGGAATAATGCCGCGTTCTTTTTGTTGTCGTCGAGATGTAGATCCTCCCACAGTGGTGAAATCTGGAAATGCAGAGGGGCATACTACCACTTTGACTTCTCTTCTGCGTTTCTTTCCGGAATTTTGAGTGGTATCATTATTGGATGAGCCGCCACTTTGACTCTTCTTGTTTGCTGATTTGGGCATGTTTTTTCTCCACGAGGCAAATATTAATCAGTGACTGCGTGTAGGAGACTTGTGGTACAATAATCTATTTTTTGATGGTGTTGTTGTTGTGGTTGCTGCTTTATTTTTGTCTCATGGTCATGCAGGCACGCCAGGTTTTGCTTATTCTTGCGGCTGGGCGTACAAGTTATGAGCCCAAAAACGCACCCATCAAAAATTCCATCATCCATCATATCGCCTCTTTCATGCAAACCAAGCCGACGTAATAGCGCTCCCAAACAGAGAAACTTCATTCAGTAGCAGCGGCGACGACATTACAATAATCAAAATGCTAAAGGAGACGAGCAAGAGAAGATTCGGAGGTGTTGCACTTCCACTGACGGCGATATTATCAATACTGATATCATCACCATCAGATGCATTTCACATGCCATCACTACGCAATAACGTCCACCACACAACCACAACAACAACAACAACTACATCTCTAATGTCATTCATGGCCGACAGTTCCGACTACAAGGCAGACAAATCAGACTACGGCGAGGACGGCAAAGATCCCGCCGGAGATGCCGCCGCACCAATCCGCGGAGAAGTAGACATGGCCGATGTACCCGTCACAGAGGAAGTGGCCGTCCCAACCTCACGGAATAATGTTGGTAATCGCTTCTTGGCCTTGGTGTTTGATAGGTCACTTTGTTCCAAGTATGATCTTGAGAATTGGGAGGAGAATGGGGAGGAGAATCCACTGACGGAAATGCATAAGGATAGGGTGGCGTTGACGGAAGATCATGTTATGTGGGCGAGGAAGCAAAATTTGTATAACGAGACGTTTAATACGGATAGTATGGCGGATATTCGTTTCAGTCATCAGCTGTGAGTTATTATATATTGCAAGTTGTTCGTTGTTGCCTCATTGTGTCTGTTGATCATCGTTTGTACTTACGCTACTTGTTTCATCGGCACGCATGAATAATTCTTTGCTGTGTGTAGTCTTTCTTCCGATCTTCAACGCACCATTGGCCATGCCATGGTCATAGACTCACCCACCATTGATCACTGTCGCGAGGCTTTATCCCGTGATCCCATCATTCGGTCTCTTGTTGGTGTAGACGATGATGGTCAATGCGATGTGTCATCCGTCCCACTTTATCGTTGGAGACAAATTCGTGATCACACCCTCCGTATGGATGATGGGCGTTATGGTTTGCCAACCATGCTTTTGGCATTTGATCGACCGGAGGCAATGTCAGATGGGTTGAGGGAGGAAGTACAAAATGAGCATTTAGAATACTTGATCCGTAGTGAGAAGATTATTGCATGTGGGCCTTTACATGTCGCGACTCAGGAAAAGTCAGATCCCAAGTCGGTTGCTGCTGGGACTCTCATGATTTTCAATGCGAAAGATAGGAATGATGCAATTGAGTTTGTGGAGAATGATCCAATGGCTGTTGCGGGTGTGTATGAAACAATGACAGTGCATAGATACAATCAGTTGGATGTTACTGGTAAATTCGTTTCGGAGAACTTGTACTACCCCAACCAAAATACATACCAAATGAAGGAGGCAATGGAGTACTGGGGTTACCCTGTAGATGACGAGCAGACGAAGTGGCTCAACTGGTAAAGAAAGAGGATCAACAGAGCTGGGATCAAAGCAGAGAGTTTTCCTGTGCATCAAATCTCTACTACTTGTATATGATTAATGAAATCTAATCTACGATGACAAAGCTGTCAGGCTATCTGTACTTTTCTTGTTGTCTCCTCTAGCGGAATGCAACTGCATGTTCCACATTGCGGCATACTTGCCACCTTCCTTCTGCATGAGCTCATCATGCGTTCCCTGTTCGGCAACGACACCATCTCCGAGTACGATAATATTATCTGCCTCTCGAATCGTTCCCAACCTATGCGCAATAACAAGAACAGTTCTATCAGAACCGAGCCTATCAAGCGCATCCTGGACTGAATTTTCTGTCACGCTGTCAAGAGCTGAGGTTGCTTCGTCGAGCACGACAATCGACGGATTCTTCAGCAAGCAACGCGCAATCGCTGTACGCTGCTTCTCTCCGCCACTAAGTTTCAAGCCCCTATCTCCTACCGGTGTGTCCATCCCTTCAGGTAGACTGTCTACAAAGTTTTGCAATTGCGCATCGTTGATAACTTGCATTACCTCTTCGTCAGTCGCGTCTTGTTTACCATATTTGATATTATTCTTCATGGAATCATTGAATAATGAGGTGTTTTGAGGAACAACTCCGATTGCCCCACGCAACGACTTTTGCTTCAAGGATCTCACATCAACACCATTTACCTTCACAGCTCCGCCCACAACATCGTAGAATCGGAAAAGAAGACGAGAGACAGTTGTCTTGCCTTCCCCAGTAGGGCCCACAACAGCTGTTACTGTTCCCCGCTTCATCTTGAACGACAAGCCCTTCAAGCCCTTTGTATCTGGTTGCGACGGATAGTGAAATTTGACGTTGTCGAATTCTACCACCGTATCTGGCGAGTCAGCATTTCTTGAAGGAAGATCCAGAGCGTCATGAGCATCAGTAACATCAGGACTCTCTGATAAGAGCTCGGACAAGTTTGCAAGGTCAATTAACGCCATGACAATGGCGTTGTAAACGCTTCCTAAAAAGTTCAATGGCATGAACAAGTTCAATGTGTATGACAACACGGCGATGAAGTCACCCATCTCCAATCCAGAGCAGATAGTTGAATTGGAACAACAAACCGAATTACCATCGGCACATCCTTCTGCGATGCAACAGTCCATGCGACCTCTGATACTTACAATCGCTAGGGAGAGACACGTTGCCAAGCAAGCTTGCAACATTACTTGTTGAGTAACATTCAAAAAGCTCATTGAAGCCTTGACATTTACATCTTGCGTCTGGTATTTTTCAACCGATTCTCCAAATCTTCTACTTTCGTATTCCTCATTGGTGAACATCTTTACGGTTTCGAAATTGATCAACGAGTCTGTGCAAATATCATGCCAATTATTGTCGAATTTTGCAACCTTCTTCCTAAACTTCCTTCTCCAAAGAGTCAACAAGACGGTCCACGTCACGTATGCAAAGATAAAGAAGAAGACTGCCACTGCCAATGGAAAGTAGTCGAAGTAGCTCGCAAAAATAATCGTGACCAACATGCACTCTGCGAGAGCAGGCACTAGCCACAGGAATAAATACCTCATCAAAGTATCACATGCAGCAATACCACGATCCATTGACCTAAGGATCTCACCAAGCTTCTTACGTAGATGCCAATCCAAGCTAAGACTATGCAGATGATTGAAACTAACTTCACTAATCTGGACAAATGCAGCTTGTCCCACCTTGAGATATATCAATGACTGGCACTCTTTCAGAGTGGAGGCAGCAAGTGTGGTAAGTGTATAAAAAATGACATTTCTGATGGCTGTTTCATAATCTAACCGAGTTAGCGCCGTCGAAGCTTTTCCCAATAGGATTGGCGCATACAAAGAGCAAGCCTTTGAAGATGCGACACATAACCACGTGGTGATTGCCCGAACACGATTGATTAATGCCGAAGAGGCCGTGGCATCAGGCCAAAAGTATGGCTTGAGAATGGTTAGAAGAGCACGTTTGGTCAACTTTGCTTTCTTTCCCTCCTTGGTTTTCACCTCTGGATATTGACAAACTCGCCCCTCAATGATAGCTAGCACCGCATAGATTGCAAGACAACTAATGGTTCCAAAGTCCACTCGAGTAGGTGAAACAGTAACTCCGTCAGGAGATGGAAGAACAATCAAAATGATACACCCCACAAGTAAAATCAGCGCTGATATGGAATACAGGCCTCTCTGAAGCGAACCAAATCGTTTCCTATGAAAATCACGCAGGTTCATGAGTGTTCCAATAAATACAGCTACAGTCGCACAGCCCAATGGCACTTCATCATACACAGCATTGGCAAATTCTGGTCGAGACTCCACGGTTGATGTAGCAGTGAGAATTGTGGCTGATAGGAAGTATGCAAATAATACCAGATGTACAATGAGCGATGTAATGGGAGTCATAGCTTCAATTGCTCCTTTGGGAACTTGTTCTTCATTCTGTCCCTCTACATCATCAGCGGCTATAACCGAAGAAAATCTTCTAGTGCTGTTGGATAGCATGGTGACAAGTGATGATCTCCTCGTACTCCTACCATCACTATTATTACCTCCTCCATTAGCATAACCGCTAGAAAACGGTGTCTGAAAATTCCTCACAGACATTCGTCCATCAAATGCAGTAACTGAAAACCGACGACTAAGGGAAGGCCTTCCAGATGATGCGAGCTCCTTTTCCTTGTCAGTGAGATTGGCACTTTCAATTTTGTCATCATTTTTCTTTGCATTCTCCGATGCAGTGGTGACAACATCGACTGTGAGGCGAAGTAGATGGAATGTGGCTGCTACCCCAGCTGCAACGACTGCTGAGTTGGGTGCCATGATGGTTTTGTTTTGTTACTGCTCTCTTCCGTGTTCTTTTTGTGCGTCGATAGAGACGATGAAAAATAATGTGCGTGCAATCAAAGGGTCCACGGCCACTATTGTACGCAGACAAAATCATCGAAGGCATCGAAGAGCAAGGATGACGTGTCATTGCAACATCGCCGTGTAACATCTTCGTTGTAACATATTTTGGTGTAACATGTAACACACCTACTGTTGAGCTCATCACCTGTTCCTCAAAATCCAGATGCATTTGCTCTTCGATTTGCGACCATGGTGCCATAACTTTTCATATTTGCTCTATCGGTAAGGATTCACCCCCTTTGCAATGAAAATGAAGCGGATCGATCTAGATGTATTGGACGTCAATAGACAGAACGGAAAATTTAACTCTCGCTGGAGGAGAGCTTGTTGTCGTTAGATGGGCGAAGGCACGGCATATCTTTTGACACAAGATATGTGGCTGTGGAAGCCTGTGGAAGAGCTATGGTGTTATCAAGGCTCTGCATAGGTGGAAACACTGAGGAATAATTTGCCTGGGGCTTGAACGATTTCAATTATTTATTCAGTGATGATTACGTTGCCTCAATGCTTATTTGTACAATTTTGCTCACGTGACATGCCCTCTCTTCATCTATCATCACCATCATCCACACAGCAATCGGAACAACCGTTCGAACCTAGTTAGTTTATGTCCTTCGTTCCTACTCCGCAAAAGGCGACTGCCGCCGGCGCCAACCCAACTCAAAATGCATCAACCGTGAACAACCCACCCGCTGCCGGCGAGGCAGCTGAGACGACGGGTGAAGATGCCTTCATCACGTCGCGTACCTTTGATCTTTATTGGGTCGATAAGACTGCGCTCATGTACAAGGATGGCTATGTCAAGGTGCGGCTAATTTATGCTCGTGTTGTTCTACAATGTATTATTTTCTATCCGAGCATATTTTAATAACTCTTTAATTTCTGCAATCTTCATTTACACAGACTTATGACCGTGAGCAGAAGCGTAGCATGTTTGCTATCAAGCAAAAGTCATCCATTCCCGTAATTCTTCGTGACATGGCCCCTCCCGAAGGGTCCATCTTCGATCCAGCACAAAAGTGGGACGAAGAAAAGGAACGTCGCACTCAAGCTGCCAAAACCGAGGCAGATGCCGAGGCGGCCAAAGAAAAGAAGAAGAGTTCTGGTGGGGGGAAGAAGAATGCGAAGAAGCAGTCTGCTGCTGATGCCATCAAAGAATCTAATGCTGCCGAGAAGGTGAAGAAAGATCTTGAGCGTGATGTTATGAAGCTCTCCAACCTTCGTACCTTGGGGACTCTTCAGGCAGCTGCTTGTGACACCCCTGTTGGTAAAATTAACCGCATGCTCAAAATGCTCCACTTGGCGGTATCCGACCTCAAGCAGGGCACTGTGGGCGCCAGCGAGGCCGAAGTGCTTGATATCTTGTGGGCTTTGGAGGAAATGCCACTGTTCAAGTCATCTGAGGAGGAAATTGCTGCCGAAAAGGCATCAAAGAAGGAGGCCAAGAATGAGGAAAAGAAGTCCAAGAAAGATTCGAAGAAGGACTCCAAGAAGGATAAAAAGAGTAAGGATTCCGAGAAGAAGGAAAAGATTGTCTTATCTACTGATTCCAAAGCACTCAAAGATTTGCTCAAAGAAGGAGGGGATAAGTTCAAAGACTCGCTCAAGTATGCCAGGAAGCTCTCGAGTGGAAAGAAGGACATCATTACCTTCCAGCTCACTGAGATGCCTGATCGTCTGCCCCCTTTGAGTCGTTACAACAGGCAGTTCAAGTTGGAAGATTGGCAATGCGATATTTTATCTTCAATTGATGAGAGAAAGTCCGCTGTTGTGTGCGCCCCCACGTCGTCTGGAAAGACTCTTTTGAGTACCTACACTTGTAAACAGGCAGGGGGAACCGTCCTCTTCGTTCTCCCCAGTGAGGCCCTTGTGTGGCAGATTGCTGCAACATACTACCAATTCTTCAAGGGAAACGTGACAATCGCTACAGATTTGATTACTTTCCAAGAAATCTCTGGTGAAGCGCAAGTATACATTGGTACTCCATGCGCTGTCGAAAAGTGCCTTCTCAAGGCGCGTGGTGCCGCAGGAGAGGAGATGAAGAAAGGTCAAAGAGAGTTTATGATTCTAGATGGTGGTTATGCCCAGTTCGATTATCTTGTTCTCGATGAGGTCCATACCCTTAACGGCCCAGAAGGTGACGCATTGCAGCGTATCATCAGATGCTGTAACTGTCCTTTCCTTGCTTTGAGTGCTACTATTGGTAACGCAACTCAGCTTCAGTCTTGGTTGAGCAATGTTCTCAATGAGCACGTATCTGCAACGGTTATTGATGCACCTACTGAAGAAGTCCTTCTTAAAGAATATTATGCTCGTTTCATCAACCTTCAACGTTGGGTTGTGACTGAATCTGAGGGCAAAGACGGAAAGCAGAAGTTGAAAATGGTGAAACTCCACCCCGTGGCGGCCATGACCCCAGAACGTTTGCAATCCGAGCCTGAGTTGGTGGCAGCCTTGTCCATGACCCCAGCTGACATGATTACCTTGTGGAAACGAATGAAGGCTATTTTCCCCGGCACTGTGTTGGAGAAAGAGGATGATCCAGAGAAGTTCTTCAAATCCGAAGATGGTCACCGCATCACGCTCAATGAGACCAAGGAGTACGAAACAAGGCTCAAGGCCCGCTTGACAGCCCTCTCCAAGTCTCACCCTGAGCTCTATGAGAAACTTCGCGAGGCACAACTTCCTCCTCCACTCGCAGCCAAGAAGAATGTCAGCGATATGCTTTATGATGTTGTGACACAGCTGAAGAAAAGTGATCTCCTCCCTGCAGTTGCGTTCCAGCTTGATACTTATGGCGCTTTCTCCATGTTCAAGACTTTGCTCTCCCGTCTGGAGAGCGAACAAGTTGCGGAGTTCCCTGACTATCGTAAGGATTTGATCAAACTTGCCCGCGACAAGGCCCAAATGCGTAAGGTAGCTGCTGGTCAAGCTAGCCGTGTGAACGCTGCCGAGGCTGAAGAAGATGCTAAGTCTGGCTTTACTGACGAAACCCTCACCCAAGATGACACAACCAAGCCACACGACAAATATGTCCTTTCTCCCGCTGGAAAACGTCTTGGATATAACGAGGTGGAAGATATTATTGCTGACATGAAAAAGGCTGGAGAATCCGTTGACATCGGCCATGCTCTCATCCGTGGTCTCCGACGTGGAATTGCAATTTACACGAATGAGGTCGGATTTTCGTGCTACCGTCGTCAAGTGCAGATGCTTGCGCAGAAGGGAAGACTCGCCGTTGTTTTCTCTGACGAAGCTCTTGCGTATGGAGTTAATATGCCTTTCCGTTCTTGTGTCTTCTGTGGTGACATGGGTGACGATTTGACGGCATTGATTGCACAACAAATGCAAGGTCGTGCAGGACGCAGAGGTATGGATGTCCAAGGAAATGTCATTTACCTAGGAATGGAGTGGCCCTACATTGAGAATTTGATGCTTGGTCAAATCACTAACGTCACCGGAAAAGAGCCTCGTTATCCTACCATTGCTTTGACTCAAGCCATCGCTGCAGCAAATGACCCCGATGACACTAGGAACTTTGTTCACGATGCGAATAAGCCTGAGTTTGCGCTGGCCCTTCGTAAGATGCACCGTACTCAAAATTGCTTCCCCACCGTAACGGAAGATGCGTTGGAGTGGATGGCCGGGCCTTCTTTAGAAGACTTTTGTAAGGGCGAAGAAAAGACGGATTATCTTGATCAATCAATGAAGGTGATCCAAGGTTTGGGTTTTGTTGATGAAGACAGTAGGCTTGATATGGATCACAATGTTGCCTCCATGGTTTGCGAAATGAACGACTACCTACCTGAAGCTCTTCACTTGAGTGCCATTTTGGAGCAGCTCTACATGCGCTTCTGCTACAACAAGACCAAGGTGTTTAAGGAAAGCGATTCGACTCAGAACGAACTGCTTTCTGTCCTTCTTCACGTTGTCGATAGGGTTCCAGCTGAAGAAAACGAGGAAAGTCTACAAGAGCTTCTTCGTGTGGTACCAACCGAGGGAAAGAATGTCAACGAAGACGCGCTTGGAATGTGGCTTGAGACTGAAGATTTGTTGACGAAGCAACACGACACAATTAACAGTTTGGATATTGATGACTCAGAAAAGGCCAAGATGACGCTAGACCCAGCTCCAGCCACCACAGCTGGAAATGTTGGCCCACCACTCGACAAAGGTGTATATGAAATGATCATTACGAAGCAGAAGGGATTCCGTGAGGATCAAAGCCTCGAGCGCCGTAATGACCTAAAACGCCGCATCTTCAAGCTCGGTCACATTTGCCAAGTTGCTCATAACAATCTTCAGCAGCCACATGGAAAGTTCGACGCCCTCGAGGTACATTTCCGTCGCTTGTTCAACAACATTAAGTATTCTGTTGCTGACATGATGAACCAGCTCACTGATCAAAATGATTTAACTGAAGTTTAAGAACGTGGCGACGTTAGAGTAGTGCGTAGAAACAACAGTTTGGGGGAAGGAAAGCCAATAATAAGATAAAAAAATAGATTGAATTAAGAGAGATTGTTTGCCTTTTTATCACTATTTATACTAGACTGCTCTCGATTCGTTCACTTTTTACTCCTCTATTGATTGTCCCGAAGCATGTCCCTGATCCCCGTCCAGCACAGTCGGCTTGGCGAAATCAGACTGTTCTGATGTAGACGAACTCTGTGTCTTGGAGTGACTTCATGTCTTGACTCAACAACTTCATCACTTATCACTATTTGGCAGCGCTTTGAAAAGGATGTGTTCTTCCCTTGCCCGTGAATTGCCCATCAACTTAGTTGCAACTTGTTCCGGCGCACAAGTTTTTATATGTATCACGTGGTTCAACATAAGTGCAAGTTATGGGTGTAAGGGTAGTCATGCTAATACCTACTTGTTGATGTTGCTGGTGATCTCAAGAAGCAAAATACTTAGTACAACTAACTGCTATGATACAATAGAATAAACAACTAAACTCTATGCAAAAGATACTTGCGAGAGTGTGAGGGCTCTTACTTCCATTCCAGAGTTATTGTGTGCTAGCAGTGTCGTGTCGTTGTGTAAAGAGGTTCTGAGTAGTTACACTGTAATGTACCTAACCCTCTTGCATCTAAGGAAAAATTCAGCTACACCACCTAACGCATTTTTAACTGTCTGCGCTGGCAAAGCCAGCATGTTTCCAACTGCAGTAGATACAGAAGTATGTTGATTTTCATGGCTCCACTTACTGATTACTTGTAATGCATGTAGACGCAATGCACCTTCAGAGCACGCTGCTGCAGCTACAACAGGTCTAGCAATAGTGGACCGACCATTCAACTAGCAATCAGCCCTCACTTCTCGAAGCTTGGATAAAAATAGATGGAGTTAAGAGAGATTTTTGTTTCACACTTATATTCACTATGACTGCTGCAGCCTCTCAATTAGTTCACTCTTCTTCCCTCCCACCTTCAAGCCTTTGTCCCGAAGCATATCCTTTAGCACAGGCACAGTCAGCTTAGCGAAATCAGTCTGTTCTGATGAAGACGAACTTTGTTTGCTGCTTGGAGGAGCGTCTTCTTTTCTTGACGATGCTTCAACTTCATCAGCTATTTCGTCGATTAGACCCGAGAAAAAGTCCTCTCCAAGTACATCTTCGACACTATCGTCGGAAGATTCCTCTAGTGCACTTCCCAACTCACTTTGTAGGCTTGCAAAGAAGTCATCGTCATCATCGATTGGGGCACTTTTCTTAGCAGGAGCTTCATCAAGTGCCTTTCCCATCTCACTTTGGAGGCTTGCAAAAAAGTCATCATCATCATCATCAGACTCGGATTTCCCATCATCGTCACCAAAGTCATCTCCCAATGACTGCGATAGTTCCGCTTCTAAGTTCGAGAAGAAATCGTCATCATCTAGATCAGCGTCGCCACCAGATGATCTCGGCTCGTCAATAGAGCCACCCAACTCACTCATCAAGTTTGCGAAAAAAGAATCCTCTGCACTATCACTCTTTTGTGACTGCGTAGTCCTCGCGCTGGGTCCGGCATTGTCATGTTGACGAGCCCCACGAGGTTGTCTTTCATTTCTAGAAGGCGATCTATTATCCTCTTGCAAGTCGTCGCTCAATTCGGACATGAGACTGTCAAAGAAGTCGGCTTCGTTGCTGTCGATGCTTTCCGGTGCTGCTCCAGAAGATGTGTCTCTACCAAACCGATCATCGTTTCTGCTATCTCTGCTGTCTCGAGATCTCCTCTCAGGACGAGAATCTCTGTCGTTGCTGCGCCTATCACCAAAGTCTCCACGGCGGCCTCGTGGCTCGCGTTCCGGTCGGTCCTTGTACAATTCATCTCTTTTGAGTCGACGTTCCTCTTCTTCTTTAATCCGTTCCTCGTAAGTATCATACTCCCCACCATCCCAGGATGAGCGCTCAACAATACCCCTATATAGCAAATAAATAACGTTAGAGAATTCAAAGAAGAACAAGAAGTAGATACTGATTCTTGGGAGTTCAGGTGAGCTTACCAAGTGTCCTGCCCTTTTTTCGGTCCTTGCGCCACCTTCTTTTTGGCTTCCGTTACAGCATAAGATGGACTCGCTTCAGCTGGGCCTCCTCTTTGATTTGCACGTCTCTCTTCCCTGTAAGCAAGCCAGTTCTCTTCCTCTTTCTTTATTTCATCAGCACTACGACCAAACATGTCACGACCAGTCTCTCCGCGTGCAACCCGATCTTGACGTCGATTCCTGTCAGGTCCAGCTCCAGCGCCTTGCAATAGTCCAGAACGCATACTAGCTTCTCCCGCACGACTGTCCTCTTCCGGAGGAGCTCGTTTTCCAATACTAACCTCAAATTGCTCTTGGTCGACTGGGACTGTTGGTCCACTAAGCCCACGCATGACTTCCAAATCACTTAATGGTCTAATTGCATCTGGCATGAACCATTCATCATATGTTTGTCCGTAAGTGAACATACGCACCATCAATTGTCCATCCTTCAAACGCCGAACACTACCATCTTCTCCTTCAAAGTTTCCGCTTAACACTTTCACCATTTGTCCCACATCATATCCTGCATACTGTGCCATCAAATCTTCTCCTGCGTCGGTTCTTCCTGAATAATCTCCACCATACTCATTTTCAAACTCCTCTTGCGCTTCTTCAAGTCCCTTGAACTTTTTCACTTCGTCCTCATTCAATGGGATAGGCGAAGGTGGCAACTTCTTATGGCCCTTACGATTAACTGTTCCCATCCAACTACGGCACAAATCCAGCTCTTGCAATGTTTCATACACATCTTCGACCAAGGCAATTTTGCAAAATAGATATCCGGGATAGCGAACTCTCACATCCACAACCTTCTTCTTATCTCCGTGAGATCTTAAGTGACGCGTTGTAGGGACGACAAACTTCTCCACTACTTTTTTAGGAAAGCGCTCACATACAATACGAGCTTGAGCCAACAAATCAAGTTCTACACCTGCAACGCAATTGATGAGGTACCACGACGTTCCATCGACATCAGGATCATCTTCCTCGGTTTGTAGTCGCTTCCATAACTTTCCATTTAGCGATGTAGACGATTGAAGAGGAGCTGATTTTATGAACGATCTGTTGACTTGCGGAGATTGATGTCTTGATGTCCGCGTAGGTGAAATTTGGAAAGCAGATGCTGTAGTTGCGAGGAGTGCATAGCTGGCCACTAACAGCTTCATGTTTATATTATCTCTTCTCTAAATCAACAACTATGACGCAATGATAGGTCTACCACAGTAAGCTCTTGCCGATCGTGAGGACTGTCGTCATCGACATGCTTTTGTGGGACGTTTGATTTGTTCTTGACTTTTTTTTGATGGGCGTCGCGAGGGGAAAAGAGGAGAAAAGCAAAGGACAGACTTTCAAAGGCAGGAGAAAAAACTAAAAGAACCTCTCGCTTCATCAAAAGACTCTCTCTTTAACTTATCACAGCTCTCCTCCTTCTTGACTTTGGTTGCCCATTACTGCAGATACGAAATGATTGATTTCTTTTTCAAGTTCTTTACTCGAATGTAGATCGTCTTTTAGGTCTCCTTGCAAGCCCTCTTCTCCGACGCGTGCCCCCAAGACAGCCCCCAGCACAGCTCCACGATGAACATTCTCTCCACCGGTATTGGCATTGTTCAACAGAGCCTTTCGGCATGAATTGATGCCCTCCCTACTTTGAGTGTACTTGCTGAGCATGTCTAGAGTCGGTGGAAGAGACTGTGATAAATAGCACGCACTCATTTCATCTCTTCGATTGGGTCGTGGACTATTCAAGCCCAATGCACGAGCAACATTAACTAGAGGTTGTTCCATTTCACTCCCAGTGGCATCTTTCGTAATTGCTGTGTATATCAATTCAGCCCATAACTCACTTACTCGTTCCAAAATAGACGATGATCGTGTAACAGCGGCTGTTCTTGCTGCCGCCATTTGAATATCTTTGATACTGCCTTCCCCATCTTTGTTCCCAAGATGCAGTTGCCTTGCAGTCTCAGCCAAAGCCGTAACAGTAGGTAAAATCAGACCATCGATCGTATCCACATTATGGCCATCGTTATCGGGACAGTCCTTTGGATCCTTCTTGTGAAACACCATATTCGCAAAGAACATGCGATGACACGTAGAAGCATAAGTATCATTGTGCGAACCCTTTGTTGTCATGAATTCAACATAAGATTTCCGAAAGTGATCCTCATTGAACTTTCCATTAGTTGCAACGATGCTCTTCATTAGAACACGTGCCAATTGCATTTCTAATGTATTCTCTCCCGCTTGTAATGTTGCATGGTAGTGAATTGACTTCTTCGGATCCCAGTACTTGAGTTTACCGTGATTGATAACATCACCAATGATTGTTTTACTTTGCTTCCCCCCTCCAAAGAAGGAGCGTCGACCACCACCATTGGGATCAGATTTGTTCAATATCGATCCTGCCAAATTGGTCACAGGTTTTGTATACGTTGTGATTCCATTCGGTCCATAGTCTCCTTTGATCTGTGAGAAACCACCGTAATACCAATGTGTAGGGGAAGCAAGGGCGTCACCTGCGAACATTCCCCATAGGGCGCCTCGAAGGCGGCTCTCTATCATTGCTTGTTTTGTTGCGGATGATGACATTGCCGCTGCTGTATCTATCTTTATATTTGAGTGAGTCATTTCTGTCTGTGATAGATAGATGTCGCTAGACAAGGGTACTTGTTGAGACGATGGATTTAACTACGGAGCCGCCGCGATGAACTCACGAAACGCGACTGATTATGGACCAAGAGGAGCTGCCAAATTTGGGTTCGCATCGTTGACGGGCTCATGAATGTTTACAGCTTGCTTGCATGCATGCTTCCGTGTAAGTCCTTGCATTATCATCGGAGTTCTCTTATTAATCGTAACATGTCAAAGTATGTGCACATTATCATCGGAGCTCTTTATTAATCGTAGCATGTCAAAGTATGTGCACCTACCATATTATTGCACAATGATGAATAACAAACTCCGCAAAATGAAAGTGAAAAAAGGTACTGGTCTTGCAAAAGATCCTTCCTCTGCTATAAAAGAAACCAAAGTACAAGATGCTACTGATATCAAGATCAATTCCAAACAGCACAAGTCTGATGAAGATATGAAAATGCCTGCTTCAAAGATGACATCTTCTAAAAGAGAAGCCGAAGATCTTACTGATATGAAGATGGGTTCAAAACGGTACAAGTCAGATCATTATGAAGATGCCGCTGCGAAGACTTGTGTACGTCTTGTACACAAAGAGATTGTTCTCAAACCTACTGTCAAACATGAAGAAGGATTGCAAGTATGTGGATATGTTCCTCAAGGAGAAGGAGACGAAAAGTCCGATTACATCTTAGCAAGGGTAAAGGAGACTCGTACAAAAGAGGGATATTTCTATCCTTTACAATACCAACTACAACTCAACCCTGTTGAGGTCAATGAACTTCTACACGTTGTCTACATTGGTAACGCATTGAATTGTGTTATGAGGACATGCCAATACATTATAGGTACAATACAGAAGTAAAGCCGCCGATATGGACGAAACGGATTGTACGTGGAGATCCTGATGTTTTACGTGGAATTGGGCGGATGCCTCTACTCACACCGAATAATGGCGATGTGTACTTCGCCCGATGCTTGTTAAAACATCGTCGTGGAGCATCTTCGTTTCAAGCGTTGCGGACTGTGGACGGGATACTCCATCCTACATATCAGAGCGCATGTGTTGCATTGCATTACATTGAAGATGATTTCTTGTGGATCGAAACGATGAGGGAAGCGTGCAAAATAAAAATGCCTCGCGCCTTACGAGACTTATTTGGCAGTATCATCTTCCATTGCCATCCATCTGACAAGCTAAACCTTTTCCAACTGTTTGAAGATAACATGCTTGATGATTTCCGTCATACCCATACAAAACAAGGTCTCCCTGCAAACACGCTCTCGCTCTGCCGGAACCAACTTCTGGTATACTTAAATGACTTTTTCCGTCAATTCAAAGAGACAAATGCAAGTTACGGTTTACCCATGCCGGATGCAAATCTTACACAGCTTGATATGCAGAACGAACTGGATCCAAATGCAAGCGAATATTATTCCAACAATATTAGACTGATCGAGACGAACCTGGAACAGAAGGCCTTCTTTGAAGAAATGCAGAAATGTATAGATGACAATACTGGTGGATTTTACGGACTTGATGCTCCCGCTGGCACTGGCAAATCGTTCTTGATTAACCTCATTCTTGCCTATGTACGGCAAGATAACCAAATCGCAATAGCATGTGCCATGTCTGGCATTGCATCGCTCATTCTTACACTTGGCACTACATTTCACAAACGATGGTGTCCTCCAAAGTATCCGAAAGATGAAGATACTTGCAATATTGCCTTGGATTCAGATGAAGCACAAATCATCCGCGCCGCAAGATTTATTGCCATTGACGAGGCTTCCATGATGCATAAAGAACTCCTCGATTGTATGGATACGTTTCTCAGACAATTGATGGGATCAGACAAACCATTTGGAGGAAAATTGGTAGTAGTCATCTTCGATTTTCGTCAATTGCCGCCTGTTGTAGTTGGAGGCAACCGAGCTTCCGTTGCTTCAAAATCTATCAAAAATAGTAGAGTTTGGAAGCATATACAGCTACGACACTTGAACCGAAACATGAGAGTGGAACGTCTCATTGGTGATACGACTGATTTTGACCGCATTTTGCAGCTAAGATGGTTTGCGACTTGGTTGCTGCAAATTGCAGATGGGCTGATTTTAACCAACCGTGTTGGATCAAGAAACCTCATTCAAATGCCACCCAAATGATATGTCGTTCGGCGCAGGAAACTCAGAGATACAGTATTTCCAAACTTCCTCGAAAGGCACATTGACATGGAATGGCTCAGCACACGTGCCTGTCTTGGCTGCAGGAATGACCTTGTTCAGCAACGAAACAATGAAATGATTGACCTCCTTCCAGGTGACATCTTCGAGAGCGTAAGCATCAACTTGTGTGTGAATGACGAAGACAACCGCTTTTATGATACTGACACACTCAGTCAGCCAAGAAGTATCAGGATTGCCACCTCATCGTCTGAGGTTAAAGAAAAATGCATGTGTCATCTTGGTACGGTCGCTCATCCCAAAGAAAGGATTCTGCAATGGAAAGCGGTGTTTTGATCAAGGATATCAATAATAATTTGTTGAGATTGGCCACCGCTTGATTCCCATGGTCCTGACATCCTTGTTCCACGGCTTCCAATGCAATGCAATGATTCGAAAATTAGGCGTCCCTTTCATCCGAAGACAATATCCAATATTGCTGGCATATTACCTTACGATTAACAGATCACAAGGTCAGACTCTTGACGTGTTGGAGTGGGAACGCCAACAAGTGTGTCATGCATG
>JAHBBA010000153.1:0-77111 GCA_018806925.1 Skeletonema costatum | reverse complement strand
CTAGCGCATATCGTATCTCACGCTGTGACTATGGCAATCGACAGTTTGTAGTGACCCACTATAGTTGGCCATGATAGTATAGAAGCATCTTTTGCACGGCTCAAGCATTTGTTCGACGTATTGGCGTCGCTACAACGTCATGGGTGACCTGATGAGGCATCTGAGATGGCCGCCAGCACTACTCTCTAGCGCCATATCGTATCCCACGCTGTGACTATGGCAATCGACAGCTTGTAGTGACCCATATAGTTGGCCATGATAGTATAGAAGCATCTTTTGCACGGCTCAAGCATTTGTTCGACGTATTGGCGTCGCTACAACGTCGTAGGTGACCTGATGAGGCTCCTGAGATGATCGTCAGCACTACTCTCTAGCGCCATATCGTATCCCACGCTGTGACTATGGCAATCGACAGCTTGTAGTGACCCACTATAGTTGGCCATGATAGTATAGAAGCATCTTTTGCACGGCTCAAGCATTTGTTCGACGTATTGGCGTCGCTACAACGTCATGGGTGACCTGATGAGGCATCTGAGATGGCCGCCAGCACTACTCTCTAGCGCCATATCGTATCTCACGCTGTGCATATGGCAATCGACAGCTTGTAGTGACCCATTATAGTTGGCCATGATAGTATAGAAGCATCTTTTGCACGGCTCAAGCATTTGTTCGACGTATTGGCGTCGCTACAACGTCATGGGTGACCTGATGAGGCATCTGAGATGGCCGCCAGCACTACTCTCTAGCGCCATATCGTATCTCACGCTGTGACTATGGCAATCGACAGCTTGTAGTGACCCACTATAGTTGGCCATGATAGTATAGAAGCATCTTTTGCACGGCTCAAGCATTTGTTCGACGTATTGGCGTCGCTACAACGTCGTAGGTGACCTGATGAGGCTCCTGAGATGATCGTCAGCACTACTCTCTAGCGCCATATCGTATCTCACGCTGTGACTATGGCAATCGACAGCTTGTAGTGACCCACTATAGTTGGCCATGATAGTATAGAAGCATCTTTTGCACGGCTCAAGCATTTGTTCGACGTATTGGCGTCGCTACAACGTCGTAGGTGACCTGATGAGGCATCCTGAGATGATCGCCAGCACTACTCTCTAGCGCCATATCGTATCCCACGCTGTGACTATGGCTATCGACAGCTTGTAGTGACCCACTATAGTTGGCCATGATAGTATAGAAGCATCTTTTGCACGGCTCAAGCATTTGTTCGACGTATTGGCGTCGCTACAACGTCATGGGTGACCTGATGAGGCATCTGAGATGGCCGCCAGCACTACTCTCTAGCGCCATATCGTATCTCACGCTGTGCATATGGCAATCGACAGCTTGTAGTGACCCATTATAGTTGGCCATGATAGTATAGAAGCATCTTTTGCACGGCTCAAGCATTTGTTCGACGTATTGGCGTCGCTACAACGTCGTAGGTGACCTGATGAGGCTCCTGAGATGATCGTCAGCACTACTCTCTAGCGCCATATCGTATCTCACGCTGTGACTATGGCAATCGACAGCTTGTAGTGACCCACTATAGTTGGCCATGATAGTATAGAAGCATCTTTTGCACGGCTCAAGCATTTGTTCGACGTATTGGCGTCGCTACAACGTCATGGGTGACCTGATGAGGCATCTGAGATGGCGCCAGCACTACTCTCTAGCGCCATATCGTATCTCACGCTGTGACTATGGCAATCGACAGCTTGTAGTGACCCACTATAGTTGGCCATGATAGTATAGAAGCATCTTTTGCACGGCTCAAGCATTTGTTCGACGTATTGGCGTCGCTACAACGTCATGGGTGACCTGATGAGGCATCTGAGATGGCCGCCAGCACTACTCTCTAGCGCCATATCGTATCTCACGCTGTGACTATGGCAATCGACAGCTTGTAGTGACCCATATAGTTGGCCATGATAGTATAGAAGCATCTTTTGCACGGCTCAAGCATTTGTTCGACGTATTGGCGTCGCTACAACGTCGTAGGTGACCTGATGAGGCATCTGAGATGGCCGCCAGCACTACTCTCTAGCGCCATATCGTATCTCACGCTGTGACTATGGCAATCGACAGCTTGTAGTGACCCATTATAGTTGGCCATGATAGTATAGAAGCATCTTTTGCACGGCTCAAGCATTTGTTCGACGTATTGGCGTCGCTACAACGTCGTAGGTGACCTGATGAGGCTCCTGAGATGATCGTCAGCACTACTCTCTAGCGCCATATCGTATCTCACGCTGTGACTATGGCAATCGACAGCTTGTAGTGACCCACTATAGTTGGCCATGATAGTATAGAAGCATCTTTTGCACGGCTCAAGCATTTGTTCGACGTATTGGCGTCGCTACAACGTCATGGGTGACCTGATGAGGCATCTGAGATGGCCGCCAGCACTACTCTCTAGCGCTATATCGTATCTCACGCTGTGCATATGGCAATCGACAGCTTGTAGTGACCCATTATAGTTGGCCATGATAGTATAGAAGCATCTTTTGCACGGCTCAAGCATTTGTTCGACGTATTGGCGTCGCTACAACGTCGTAGGTGACCTGATGAGGCTCCTGAGATGATCGTCAGCACTACTCTCTAGCGCCATATCGTATCTCACGCTGTGACTATGGCAATCGACAGCTTGTAGTGACCCACTATAGTTGGCCATGATAGTATAGAAGCATCTTTTGCACGGCTCAAGCATTTGTTCGACGTATTGGCGTCGCTACAACGTCATGGGTGACCTGATGAGGCATCTGAGATGGCCGCCAGCACTACTCTCTAGCGCCATATCGTATCTCACGCTGTGCACTATGGCAATCGACAGCTTGTAGTGACCCATTATAGTTGGCCATGATAGTATAGAAGCATCTTTTGCACGGCTCAAGCATTTGTTCGACGTATTGGCGTCGCTACAACGTCGTAGGTGACCTGATGAGGCTCCTGAGGTGATCGTCAGCACTACTCTCTAGCGCTATATCGTATCTCACGCTGTGACTATGGCAATCGACAGCTTGTAGTGACCCACTATAGTTGGCCATGATAGTATAGAAGCATCTTTTGCACGGCTCAAGCATTTGTTCGACGTATTGGCGTCGCTACAACGTCATGGGTGACCTGATGAGGCATCTGAGATGGCCGCCAGCACTACTCTCTAGCGCCATATCGTATCTCACGCTGTGACTATGGCAATCGACAGCTTGTAGTGACCCATATAGTTGGCCATGATAGTATAGAAGCATCTTTTGCACGGCTCAAGCATTTGTTCGACGTATTGGCGTCGCTACAACGTCGTAGGTGACCTGATGAGGCTCCTGAGATGATCGTCAGCACTACTCTCTAGCGCCATATCGTATCCCACGCTGTGACTATGGCAATCGACAGCTTGTAGTGACCCACTATAGTTGGCCATGATAGTATAGAAGCATCTTTTGCACGGCTCAAGCATTTGTTCGACGTATTGGCGTCGCTACAACGTCATGGGTGACCTGATGAGGCTCCTGAGATGATCGCCAGCACTACTCTCTAGCGCCATATCGTATCCCACGCTGTGACTATGGCAATCGACAGCTTGTAGTGACCCATATAGTTGGCCATGATAGTATAGAAGCATCTTTTGCACGGCTCAAGCATTTGTTCGACGTATTGGCGTCGCTACAACGTCGTAGGTGACCTGATGAGGCATCTGAGATGATCGTCAGCACTACTCTCTAGCGCCATATCGTATCCCACGCTGTGCACTATGGCAATCGACAGCTTGTAGTGACCCATTATAGTTGGCCATGATAGTATAGAAGCATCTTTTGCACGGCTCAAGCATTTGTTCGACGTATTGGCGTCGCTACAACGTCATGGGTGACCTGATGAGGCTCCTGAGATGATCGCGAGCACTACTCTCTAGCGCCATATCGTATCCCACGCTGTGACTATGGCAATCGACAGCTTGTAGTGACCATAAGTGGCATATGTATAGAACATCTTTTGCACGGCTCAAGCATTTGTTCGACGTATTGGCGTCGCTACAACGTCGTAGGTGACCTGAGGAGGCATTTGAGATAATTGTCAGCACTACTCTCTAGCGCCATATCGTATCCCACGCTGTGCATATGGCAATCGACAGCTTGTAGTGACCCATTATAGTTGGCCATGATAGTATAGAAGCATCTTTTGCACGGCTCAAGCATTTGTTCGACGTATTGGCGTCGCTACAACGTCATGGGTGACCTGATGAGGCTCCTGAGATGATCGCCAGCACTACTCTCTAGCGCCATATCGTATCTCACGCTGTGACTATGGCAATCGACAGCTTGTAGTGACCCAATAGTTGGCCATGATAGTATAGAAGCATCTTTTGCACGGCTCAAGCATTTGTTCGACGTATTGTGTTGAATCAGTGAAAAAGGTTTCTGTTACTTTTCATAGCATCGTTCATGCACATTTTGTATATATACGTAGTCTTGAGATATTTGTTGCTGCTTTATGAACCACCTGACGTACTTAAGATTTCTGTTAACTTTTACGTACTGGTTCTCACAAACTGTTTGGTTTTGTATCGTATGGACTGTTTGTATAGTATTTATTTTCTTAGTCATTTCTGTACGTTGTGTTCATATATGCATTATGTTTAGGGTGAAGTTCAAGTTTTATTCTTCGTCACTAGAATCAGCCCACATATCATCCATCTCTTCTTCATCTATGCTGCTTTCTTGCTCGTTTATTTGAACTGTTCCATCAGGTAAAAGTTGTCCTGACACTCCATTCGTGTCAGATTCGTTGACGAAGACTCTCGAATCACTTGCAAGTTTCTTTTTCATTTGTATTGGTTTGTTTGGCTTTGTCTTTTGACCCTTTCTGTTGAGATCTTTCCTCAAGTTCTCTATGTATGTGTTGTATCCTTTCCGACGGTTTTTCACATTTGAAACTTCAATCTGTTCAGACTTCTCAATTCTTTGCTGTAGAACACATGGACTCATACCAAATGAAAATTTTGACTGGTCGAAGACACTTCTTTTACAATCAATGTCATCCTGATTCGCGACTGATTCTCCTCGGAAGGGTGTAGCATCGAATAAATCATCATTATCATCGTCGTCGTCGTCGTCATCTCTTCGAACAGCAGTGGAATCATTGCCAGTCAACTTGCTGTTAATGGCGTTCAAATGAGACTTACCCTCCTTCTTAGTCGCCCGTTTAACTCTTGGAGTGGCTACCAAGGAGAACCACTTCTGACGACAATCATACGGCGATTTTGAACCGACAGCAGATGACACATCCTCCCAATATGTTGCTGAAGTAGGATTCATCTCTTTGATTGCTCCACGAAGAGCTGAAACTTCGTCATTTGACCATACTCCATCCTGCTTGATGGGATCAATTTCAACAACGGGTGACTGAGAATGTTCTAGTTCATTATCTTCTTTGTTGATGACGTTGTTTGAGGCAGGAGGTGAATCTGGCGAAGTATCGTCAGCTTCTTCCGCAGTGTGGTCAACGTTCTTATTTGAATTGGTCTTTCTTTTCCAACTAGCAACTGTGAGGCGATCAGTTGGTTTAGCAGCCCTGGTCGATCTCCTCGTTGGCTCAGCGCCATCTTTGGTTGGTACAGTCACACCCTCATTCGAAACTTCCTCCTCGCTACCTTTTGTAGTTTGAAGTTGCTTTTTAGGCAACTTTGAATAAGTCTTTTTCGGTTTGGATGTTTTTTCAATTGGCGGTGCCGTCTCAATCTCAATAATGGCTGATCCAGGTTTGTGGTGATCCTCCTCCTCATCTTGACCAGTGTCTGCATGCTCTGCCACTTTAATCTTGCCCTCGTATAAATCCATCGCATATGACAACTCTTCAAAGTCCATTTCTTCCTTATCACCATCATCATACGATATTTTCCATAGACGATGCGTTTTGATGAATCCTGCCACGGTGCCGTGATATACTTGTTTGTCGAATGTGCGCGCAATGCGACGGCCAATGTAGGACTCGGCCTCCGTAACTATAGCTGCTTGAACAGCATCAGCTGTTGGTTTTGAACCAATATCCATTTCGGTTGTTGTTGCTGGCTCTGGTAAAGGCGGTGATGCAACTAATTCTTGCGGAGACTTTTGATTTTGATCAGGAAGTGCTTGTAACTCTGATGGACTCTGTGACGACGTCAATCCGATAATTTTTGGTGGAGTCTTCTTTTTATCGACGCGTTTTCTTGGATTCAAGCCCGGTACGGGGGAACACTCCATCGCGATATGTTGCTGTTGGAACACATTTGATATGTTGGAAATTGTCGAGAACCTTAGTATACCTTCAGGAGAAGCAATTTCTCCACTTAGCCTACTGGAGCGCTGTCGCATGATCAACGGTGAGCGAAATGTTGGACTGAGAGGCAGCTGTTGTTCATTATCTAATGACAAGCGTCCAACCTCATTAATGAGAGATGACACATTCAACGAAGCTTCTTCTTTCGGCTTTGATCGTTCACTCTTCTTTTTCTGCTGCCTTTGGGGTGATTTTGATTTCTTCTGCGTCGATGAAGGCAACGCCATGAGTGAAGACGCACCAGCAGAACTCCGCGATGATATTCCACCAGAAGATGAGCCTCGTTTGCTATTTGATTTGATGGTGATGTCGGTGCCACTTTCGCTTTGTACAAGGGATGACATTGGATGATTAGATCTTCCTCGTCTTCGATTTTGTTGTTGTTGATTTGCATTGTTATGGTTCTTCTCATCATTCTTATCTAATAACAGAGCACTTTCACTTTGAAATCGAACCCGTGACTTTCTCCTTTCACGATTCTGCTGCTGCTCAGGCTCAGAACTCATCAAGAGAGAGCAGGTTTGTATACCGTTACTTCTGCGTCCACTAGTGGACTTGATGTTTCCTTTCTTCTGTTGTTGTGGTTCAGCAGAGCTCACCAAGAGAGAGCTTTCTTGAGCTTCCAAAATGCTTCTGTTTCCATCACTTCTGCGCCCACCCGTTGAAGACTTTCTTCTTGGTGGTGGTGGTTGTTGATTTTGTTCCTTACTCTCATTCCTTTCCACCTCTTCCATTTGCATTGTGGACGCTACAGCGAGCGAGTCCATCTTCCGATGAGCACTGCCTCGCTTTTTGTTCTTTGAAACATTTAACGACGATTGCGACCTGCTATTTTCTTTGCCATCACTGCCACTACTATCCCCGATTGTCACATTCGCAAGTGAAGAGCCGCCAGCAGATTCCAATCGACCAGCTCTTCTCGCACGTGACTTTGTCTTCTTCTTTTTGTTGACTACGGCTGTGTTGGCAGATTTTTGAGCATCACGCTGTTCTTCGACGGGATAATCGTCAGGGAAAAGCACCTTCTTTGCACGGCCGAGGATAGGGCCCATGAAACCGATGTCATCGTCGACGGGAGCCATCGTGCTGGTTGATTATGTGGTTATTGTTAAAAGAGGCGTCTGCTGTGTATGTAGGTACATTAGGCTGTTAGTTGTCGCGAGCTCGCTCACCATTGTCGCCAAAATAAAAAATGTCGTTGATCATCAAGGCGGCAGGGGTGATGGAGTGATAACCCTTCAAAGAAGTTCCAAGTAATCACAGAAATTTTAAGTACTTACAATACAATATTTTACTAATATTACTATGTGTCGCTAAGGATTCCACTTTTCTTTCTAACATCAGACATGGGGTATACACTTCGAATCACCATTTCCGCCGCGACCAGATCCGTCCCACAAGAACATCGGCACTACACTCCTCTCCTCCATAGAGAACATTATTATAATAAGTAGACCCCAACAACACAAACAACCAAACTACAGTGTGGCATCTAACAGAGCCACATGTCATCAAACAACGATCAAGAAAGAACAAAGTCCGGAGGCGACGAGAACAATAATTCACTCAGCGGTAGCGGAGCATCTTTGCCATTGAGAAAAAGGAAAAACATGGATCGTAAAGGCGCTGCGAAAAAATCGTCTTCAAAGCCTATTGGTGGTAAACCATCATCTGCAACGGCATCTTCGAAGGGGCGTGGTCGTGGCGGTGGAAAGCCAAGTCATAATGATGATGTTGATCCAAAAGATCCGATTGTCGACAAGAAGTTTTTTGATGGTGGGTGCAAACAATGTGTATTGTATTATCTCATGATATTTTCATCATCAATGCTAACCATGTATTTCTATTTTATCAACCACTCTCTAGGATTCGTGGATGATTTCGACTTGTCAGATATGAGTTGATGATTGCAGCTTGGCTTTGGTTTATACACTACAATAGTTTCACCCAAAGATTTCATAAATAGACGCACATTATTACAAACATCTTCTTGTTAGAATATGCTATCAATTATCATCAACCATGAGCATTTCCACAATGTCTCATAATAATCACAATCAACTACCGAAGAGTATCTGCATAAAACGAGCGGCATTTTTCGTATGCTGTCATTGTCACAGTTGTTGCCGGGGCAAAATGAAGTACACGAGCTCCTGCGCCACGGAACAGCTCGCCTTTTTTATATGCTGAATGCAAACAATCAAACATTCCTCGATACATAGTATTTTGACCTGTGTTTGATGCCGCAGCGGTTTGTCCTCTTTGGACTTGTAATCTGAGTTTGGCCATGTCCAGCGGCGATGTTAGCCACGACGCAAGTGCTCCGGCACCTGCACTGCATGCTACCAAATAATGTAAAGGTAGGTCTCCATCATCCATTCTTTGTGCGTCTGAATTGTCAGTTTTATTGTCTTGAAGCATTTCTTTCGACCAAACCTTACAACGCTCGTAGAAAACAAAATATAATGCAGAAAATGGACCAAACGATGCAAGAGTCGCCCAATATCCTCTATAGATACCCTTCATTCCTTCGGTTCTAATGATTTGCTGTAGAGCATCCCAACTCCCATTGTAGTGATATGATTGTGGTTTTCTCAGACTATCCTTATTTGATATCAGGCTTTCTCTAGATTTCGATTGTACTTGCATTCTCTCCTTAACAACGTCTACAGGAACATAAATGATACATGTAACTGCCTCGGCAAGTATACCAGAGGAGAAATGAACAGCAAACTCTTGCCCCTGAGTCAAGGTAGGTTTGTTGCTGCTATTGAACGTGCTGCCGCCATTGTTGCCATTCGAATTAGATGCAAGTGATGAAAATGTGTCTCTAAAGAAAGCATAGCCAGTCAAATATAATACAGTACCAGGTGTTCCTATTTCATTGCATAAGAAAGTAAAACTGAAAGTCAGAGTTGCATTCAATTGTTGTGTATTGTACAAGAAGTTCAAAGTTAAGCGTCGATTGCATTCACTCACCTCCGACAATCACAGCACCAAAACCACCATACAAAGAGCGGATCCCCTCATTACGATATGTCTGTATAAGAGCATCAATCGGGCCACGATAAGTTGCAAAGGAGCTAGACGGAGCTTGCAATCTCGCCTTCACGGTATCAAGTGGATGTGTCATGATTCGGCTGATGATACCAGCGGTAGCTGAGCCGAGAACGTCATGGAGAAGAGAACTCTGCTGCTGCTGCGGCAATGATGGCGGCGACGATAACGGCTCATCAGACGACTCCATTTCTAATGAGAAGACAGTGACCAACTATTGTATCGACGATGCCTTCCGCTCGAGATGAACACCAGGGTAGCGTGTGAGCGAGTATTATGGTATGGTAGCATTATTGTAGCAAGGGAAACCAGCGACAGAGGAGCGTATAATTTAAGGAATTGATATTTTAAGGAAAAAGTTGGCTCTAGCTCCAGCGGGGCTCAAAATCAGGGAAAATTAGGGAAAAAGGGTGTAAATGCACTGCAAAGAGCAACGAAACAGACCACAAAGGCTTTTAGATCAAGTAGTTTACGCTATCGTTGACCTATGCAATGTTATTACTATGATATTATTATCATTTGCATTCATAGCAGCGGCACGTATTTTCACATCATGAGACATCATCATTTTGGATTGGGAGCATCATCTCTCTGGAAGCACACACATCTGCTCATCTCTCCTCCTCCAAGCATGACCCGCGATATTATAATCCTCTAAATAGTTGTTTGCAGTGGTTTGGTGGCTTTGTGCGGCATGGAAAGCTCTTCGCTGCCTATGATGTGTGGAATGATCGACATCATGCATCTTTGCCAATTTTTTGTGCGCGTTTGTGTTGGAATATTCATGAACTTGAAAGTTCCATCCGATGCAGCTTGATGAGTGGAGCATTTTGAGCTACTTTTTAGAGCATAGTTCGGTATGTAGCGTATTTTATAGCCCGAATAGGATTCCTATAGCTCAGCTAATCTCGGATTATTTTTTGACATGTCATATCTCGAAAAGTTTTCACTTTTGAAAAATGGGATAAATTTTGCCGAGATCTACTCGACGAGATCTTTCATTTGAGCCACTAAAAACGACCATCCTCCAACTTTGGTAAAAGCTATATTATTTTACAAAAAAAGCTTTCCTAAAAAAGTTTTCTACTCTACAAGCTCCGAACACCTTTTTCCTCGCCCGCGGGTTCGGCACCCAACCTACAACCTACAACCTACAACTTTTTTTGGATGGGTGTCTTAACCCTGCTCGCCCAATGTCTCCACTCAAAAATCCGATCGGTCATAAAATTCAAAATCAGCGAAGACAATGATGGATTTCCACCCTACTAATACTCACCGCATAGTACTTTAATACAACAAACATGCCCAGAAACGATATGCCTGCGGTCCTAATCTATCCCTAGCACGTGCGCACGCAGAAGATCGGGCAAAAAATAGGTGAGCAATTTCGAAAATAATACACTTTTCTCTATTTTATCACTTCTAATGTTCTCACCGCGCGCTCATTCTCTTTTAATGGCTACTATTCATCATCTATTACGCCTACAGCCAGCCTTATTCATCGCTAGTGATAGACAACTTACGGAAGACGCTGCTACTGCTACGATTGCGTTCTATGCTGCGGCGAAACGGATGTTCTCTTGTTTGAAAATGATGTGTACCTCCTCTGCCGTTACGTCCGTGTTGACGCATACGAAGCTTTTGAACACTCCTCATCGGTTACAACCTCTTTGCTCTTATGCAACAATCAGCTTGGTAAAGTTACGGCTCTTACATCGACGGTTTTCAGCGGGTCTATTGCTATTTATGTATATTTTCTGTGGATGAGATGTGGTATTTATGGATTAATGCCTGATATAGACTAAAGCGCTAAAGTAAAGATCGAAATTATCATAGATGTCTAAGCCCTGTTATTATTGTCGCAATATCTCTCCAAAACAGCAATACAAATTAGCCTAAACAGCGCCAATAGTAGCCTTTTTTGCCATGGTGGACATCTATTTTTGGTGAAGACTTTCTACATTGGCGAGGATTGGCGACGGGCGAGCAGGGTTGAGACACCCATCCAAATAAGTTGTAGGTTGTAGGTTGTAGGTTGGGTGCCGAACCCGCGGGCGAGGAAAAGGTGTTCGTACAAGCTCAGCGGTAGGTTTTCGAAAAATTGGCGCGTCGCGTCTGGCCGGCTGTCTTTTTTTTCTCCTCCTTCTTCTTCAAATAAAAAGTGAGGTGATGACAATGATAGCTGTTTTTCACACGATAACTTCCTACACGGCCACTCTTACTCTGCAACAAACGGTTTGCACTAAGTCTGTCAACAGCTGCTAAGGACAAGAAGAATCATCATATAATGTCTTCCTTATTACTACGGAGCTCATCATCTGCTGTAGGCTGCAGCATTATTCGACGACTGCAGGGGACATCGGCACCTTCGTCTGCGTATCGGGCACTTAACTGCTACGTTCAAAACATACCAAACAATAGATCCACTACCCGCGCATTCTCTTCCAAAGAAACTGTGACAATAACATACTGTGATCCAGATGGAACGGAACATCCAGTTGAGGCAGAGATAGGCAAGCACTTGTTGGACGTTGCACACGACAATAATATTGAGCTCGAAGGTAAGTTTGTCTTTTCAGCTCAAGGCTAATCATACCACACAAAGAGAACTCTATCTAATGCGACTTTCTTTTGCAACGACACAACAATTGAATGTATATCACAGGAGCATGTGGTGGAGAGCTTGCTTGCTCAACGTGTCATCTTGTGTTTGAAGAAGAAGTATATGATACTCTTCCACCAAAGTCTGACGAAGAAGAGGATATGTTAGACTTGGCATTTGAACTCACTGAAACGTAAGTGTACAAGCTTTTGCAAGATCCTTTTCAAGTCGCAAATAAGTTGTTTCATCTCACACAATCTCTGTTGGCTTGGTCAGTTCTCGACTTGGGTGTCAAATACGTGTCGTGAAAGAGTTTGATGGAATCAAAGTTAGAATACCTGATGATGGCTACTAAGTTGGCTGACAAACATACGACTTGATCTACTCAAACTGGTTTGGTGTGAACAAACAATCAATACAGCTATTTGTTGAAGAGGGCACAAAGAACAAAATAGGATTTTGAATTAATAAGCATCTGGTTTGTTTGAAGGACTCACTCTTCGAAGTATAAGTTGTTCCAAATTCTCCGTAATGTAAATAATATTTACGAAGTAATGAAAATGACGAGTTTCACCATTGCTTTCACTGCCAAAGTACTTAGCTTAGATGATACATAGAGAGAGACTCATCTCCTATATATCCTTCCTGCTGCTGGTGAAACATCGCTCCTACATCCCGCTTCCCCTTTCTGACTTCTGACCCCTTTTCCCCTTTTCCAGATTCTTTCCATTTACTGATCTTCAAATCTCAAAACCCGCATCTTTTTGACAATGATTTTTTAGCCGTTACAATTTCACTCAACTCATAATCTTATTCCATAATAATAATCATGGCATCCAACCCAATCTACGCCTTGTTCTGGATTATCGTCCTTGCCATTGCTTGGCCGATTGCGATGGCATGCGCAGTTATTTGGATATTGATACAACCGTTCGAAGCGTGTTGTACTTGCTTCAAGGACATCAGCAGGTAAGTGTTCGTCGTGTCAGTATCGGCAGACAGGTATACAAAGTCCTCAACGCAGTAGCTCATCTCACTTCGAATAAGACGATAGATCATGGACAGCAATATTGGTGACATATATTTTCTTTCAATTCACTGCAATCTAACATTGATCATATCATATACCTGCTTGATTTGACAGGAGCCTTGAAGGGTTTGTTAAGTGGCCTCAAGATTGCGGAACAGCAATCAAAAATTGCAGCTCATCCTGCCCATCTCCTGTGTAGGTTGGTAGGGGTAGTAGTGTAGGTACTTCGTAGGTAGTAGATAAAGAGAGAATAGCTGATACAAGGAGAAAACAACAACAACTTTGCAACTCAACAATAGGAATAGTGCTGCTTCACCTTAAAAGTAGATGAGTTTTAAAGGACACAATTATTTAATCAAACGCACACGAGAAGAAATCAAGCGAGCATACAGAGATTACCCTTCTTTACAAAACATTACATTATTTCTGGCTACGATTACGATATTTCAAGAACTACACAAGACGAATCAAAGCATTACATCTCAAGACATGAAAGGCAACTTTGTTCCCCCAGACTTTGGAGCGTCCATTACCTTCTCTGCATCCACAACCTCCTTGAGAACGCCCACAAAGTTGATGGTCTTTCCCATTTCATCAACAACAGGTCCAACTCGAACGTAATTCTTGAACTTGCGGCCGGTTTTTGTGTAATTTGTAATTATCACTCCAGCCTCTTCGCCCGACAAAAGCTTGGAAACCAAAGCTGTAGCAGCCATTTTGTCCGTCTCTGGTCCATTCAGAAGGCTACCCAAGGGACGTCCTTTGCACTCCTCTCTCTGATATCCGCAGAGCGCTTCCCAGCTCGAATTTACTTGAGTTACCCTGAAAGGACTTTTAGTTTCTGTTACTACGATTGCCCGCGCATCTTCCTCCAAATGGGACGAATCAATATCATTGATGGTGTTAGGAAGTGGTCGTGTCTTGTTTCGCACTACTACATCTTCCACGTCAACTTCCATACGAGGCATTGTTCTCTTTACTCTCTTCGGTACACCTACTGCTGCTCCCAAATCAGTAAGCTTAATTTGAGGAGGTAAGCGGCTGCGCAACAGCTGGGCATCAAGATCAGACGGGTTATAGTCGGTCAAGTGTTTTAGAATTCTCTCATCTATGAGAGGAGAGGTGTCATCGGATGAAAAATCACTGTAGAGGCTGTCGCTGTACGCAAAAGATTGCATTTGACGAACATGAGAACCGTGGACATTACGGCTCGAGATCCTCAACGCCGATCGAAGTGTAGTAGAGGTGATCATGAGAATAGACGATATGAGAAGGAGCTGTTGCTTGAATAATCCCAGAGAATATTTGGTATTACCTTGCTTGAAATGTAAGTTATGTTAGCAAGATCGTCAGATAGACACTTGTGCAAGTGGAAGTGTTTCAAGAGCAATTCTGATGTGAAAGATTCTTTTTGACAGACATCGCTGATTCTACGTAGGTAGGAATAGTACGCCAAACCCCGCGCCGCTTGAACTTGGAGCCGCCACCTCCGCCTACTTACCTACCTACATATATCTATTCTCAAATCTCCATCTCCAACGCATGCAATGGCCACAACTTCTTCATCATTGAAGAATATCTACAGAACGGTGGCAACTTGTTTATTCCCTTGTCCAAACGTCTGCCATCTTCTACACTTAGGCGCCAGACGTGACGATAGCGGAACCGAAGCGAGGCAAGGAAAGAGGAAAGAAGGTTAGGTCAGTATCGAAAAATTGAAGTTGTACTTGTTGGCCTATTACATCATGTCAAACTCTTCTGCCGCAAGGACAAATCTCACGTCCACCAGCGTGAGGATCAACACTTATTACGAGCTTGGAGAGGGAGCCTTTCGTACGGCATATGCTGGCACGTACATTGGAGGCAATCGCAATAACCAGGAGGCAGTGGCCAAGTGTTTCAAGAGTCAATACCGTGATTTGGAGGATGAATTCTTTCGTAGTGATTTTCAGGTTGCTGATAAAGCCATCCAGTACGCAGAAGAATGGAATAATTTCTGTGCCAACGATGAAACAATTTTGATCACGAGAGGAAGTGTACACAACATTGGCCACAAGAAGTATCTAGTAGAACCATTGATCCGCAACTTCACCAAATTCACGTCGAACAACGGTTGGATTAATGGGAATGAGGGATGGTGTGGAGAAGCAATGGAAGCATTCACTCACTACACATATCATCGGTCTGGTGGCTATCTTATCGTGTGTGATTTGCAAGGCCGCTACAAGCACAACAAATTTGCCAACAGCAAAAGCCGATTCGAATTGACTGATGTTGCAGTGTGCAGTAGAAACGTAAAGTTTGGCCCCACTGATCTGGGAGAGAAGGGGATCGACTCATTCTTTAACAATCATGTGTGTAACCAATTTTGCTCCATCGGTGGACACTGGGGACGTCCAAAGAGAACTAGACAATGGTTTCCCAAATCTTCGTCCACTAGTATGATGAGATCTAGTCAATCTCATTTGTTAAACTTGGGGAATCGGTCTACATTCCAACCTGGACTCGGAGGAATTATGGAGGCGGACTACTACGACTCATCTGATGATGATTCTGTGAGTTAGAGGATAAGAAGAGGATGGATATATGAACTCTAATAACAATTAAGCAAGTTGATTAGGAACGAAGTTGTTATTTGATCTTTGTCGATAATATCTCTCTAGCTACCTTGTAAACTTCTACCACAGATAGAGAATTTCTTCAGGCATGCAGAGTATAGTATTGTTGATGTAGCTTGGTTGGACTCACTCATTACTACTCCTACAATGACCAGTCATGTCGGCGAGCTATTAGCGAAGACATTTTTGACACCAAGAGAACCCAACTTTACAGACGTGACTTCAACAATGTTCCTCAAAATGCAGGTGCTCTCATTCATGCAATGCTTTGCACTCAGCCAATGCGATTTATTGCACTGCCATAGTATTGTTCGCAACAATGACACGTTTGACCGCTGCCAGTCTTCTGGTGGCATGCATCCTCTGCTCCGCATCTGCATTTAGCCCGCCTCCAAAGGGGCCTCTTGTAGCATCAACTTCATCATTGTCTGCTTCCATAAAACAACGCCTCGCATTCAACTCGCCTCCACCTTTGAGAAATGTGAAAGATCCACCCAAGTTGATTCTGATCGGCGGGGGACCTGGTACTGGCAAGTCCACATTTGGCATGTCTCTAGCTCTTGAGCAAGGCATTTTGAAATGTATTTCAACTGATACTGTACGAGCTGTTATGAGATCATATGTACCTGAGTGTATCTCTCCTCCTCTTCACCGCTCCTCGTATGCCAAATCCTCTGAAGATGGCTCTGACGATCCAGTAAAGAGTTGGATCGAAACATGTAAAGTTCTCGAGTCCAGCGTTGATACGCTTGTTGAGGACTCAATTGACAGAGGCGTATCATTAGTTCTAGAAGGAGTCTCCATCTATCCTTCGCGCAAGTGGATTGATAAGTTTACAGCAGCTGGAGGGACAGCATGTGGAGTTCTCCTCGTAGTATCCAAAGAAGAAACACATAAGAACCTATTGCTCAAACGAGGCTTTATGACAGGCAATACTGGAGCTGAAGAAAAGAAGTTGAAGTCGTTTGACCGCGTGAGGCTGATCCAAGATGAAATGATCAGATCTGCTAAAGAAAGTGATTGGGTGATTATCGAGCAAAGAACTGATCCTGATCCCTTGGATGTTGTTTCAGATGCTCTGTTCCAGAGTGCGCCGTGCATGATGAAAGATCATCTACTCGATAAGCTGGAGGACGACTGTGTCCTGAACAGCAATCCCAAGAAAACTTCGATCAATGATCTTGTAAAAGCTGAGAAGGCCATGGCAGCGGCAGTAGCAGAAGAGTCGAAGGAAGAAATTGAAATTTGAAGTAGTTCGATTTTTTTTTGGAAATTCTATCCCTCCCTCTGCAAGAGAGGATCCTCATTGATCTAGGCACAGCAAAGAGTAGAGTATCTAGGAGGCATTCGTAGGCCGGCTGCACCTAATTATCAATATCAATAGTGGTCCTTACAGAATTGAAGAGGCGAAGCTGTTTGTGACATGAAACGAAACTACTTATTGTCGAATAGCAGTGATGAACCCTTCTATCCTTCAAAGTATTATAGAAGTAGTCGTAGTAATACTGAAGATGTCCGTCTATCAATCATGCGTGTCAACCTAGTTATAAAAGAGGTTACATCTACTGCTTCATACATTTTGAACAAATCTTTTTAGGAAGGTATTGCTGAGAGAGATTCTGGCATCTCAAAATGCCATCCTTCAACCAATGAGCTCATTTCGTCTTCGCCAGCGTTCTGTAACAAACGCTTGGCCTTGCTCCTGCTAAGATCAAATACAGCAGATCCATCTTCACAGATCGATATCCTTCCCAATTTCCCAGAACCAAGTGCCTTCACAAGCTTTGTGACTTCTGGCGGAGACAAAGGATTACTGCGGCTGCAAGAGTCATTCCACGCGCGGATTGTCCGATCTGAAGGGTTTGCAGTGAGAAGAGATCTAGGAGGTACAATCTCTTCCAAACCTGACAAGGCTGCCATAGCTGCAGCGAGTCGTTTCATCAAGAGAGATTCGGTTTGACTCGGTCCAGCGTCAGAGTGATCAAAATGAACATCCTGCATCAATCTATTCTCAAAGTATTGCACCAAATCTTGCTTCTCACGATCATCCTCTCCGTCTGCGTCAAACTTTTCAAAGCGCTGCAACGCCCGATGATATGCCGAGTTCATTACTTCGCCTGGAGACGGTAATGTCTTTGGTAATATCTCAATACCTCTTATCCGTTTCATCTCTTCCTGTAACCCTGTCAATGTAGTCCCTTCTCCCTGGCTCCTATCATATAACATGATCGTGTCAGCCGTGCGAGTACTTCCAAATCTGCCAGCACGCCCTGTCCTATGGATGAACAGTTCAGAGTCAAATGTGCCATCCTTACCATTCTTTCGAGGCACACCATACTGCAACACAAGATCAACTGTAGGTATATCGAGACCACGACTTGCTACGTCAGTGGCAACAAGAATTCTTGACATGTCTGTCTGGGTAGGCATAGATTCAGTGTCTCCACGAAATGCAACAATCGTCCTTGATCGTGCCGCTTGGACCATATCTCCATGTAATACATGAACGCTGACATCATTCGCAGATGAAAGCCGTTCAGATAGTTCTTGCGCCACCACTTCTACTTCCGCCTTGCTCGGAACAAAGATTATTCCCCGACGTGGAGCCGAGGTGATGATGATGTCAGAGACAAGTGCAGTGCGATCTCGACCGGATGCAGCCATTGACCAGTGTCGCACTTCTTCTGTTGCTTGCTTCTCAGAAGTTCCTTCAATCTCGAAGCCAACATCATCATCAGTTGCAATACCAGAATCATTAGTTGTTGCATCTTCATCAACCATGTTGACATACCCCTCTTCTCCTACCTCCAGTTCCATTACCTCTCCTACAAACGTCTCCACACGTTTATTTATCGTAGCACTGGCCAAGATGAGCTGATAATCATTCCTCATTCCTTCAAGTAACCACTCCACCTCTGGATTATCCTGGAAGTTCAACAGAATATCACCTTCATCCAAGACGATGGAGCGTACATGTTCAGTCGAAAGGAAATTCTCACGAATCAGCTCACGAATACGACCAGGAGTGCCAACTACAACGTCAGTTTTACTGCTAAGTAACGCTGCTTGTCTCGCCGTCGGTACACCTCCAAACACAGTCACTATTTGCTTTGTCGCTTTCGTAACAGTAGGATGGAACTTGCTCCAAACCTTTCCTACTTGCTTCGCCAGCTCACGAGACGGTTCAATCACCAAAATGGACGGAGCAGCAGATTCAGTTTGTTTGGTAGGCATGCTATCATTTTTATTGCGTTGTTGCTGAATGAATCGTTGCTTCTGTATTTTTTTCTGGTGTTTCAATGATCCATCATGCTTCCACTCAAAGAGACGTTTGGCAAGTGGCAAGATGTACGCTAATGTCTTTCCGGTACCAGTTGGAGAGAAAATAACTGCGTCTCCTCCATCTGCAATGTGTTCGAATGATCTTTCCTGGATAGGTAACATTTTGGGTTCTTGTTGTGTAGATGCTAATGTATCTGCGCCGCCATCATGCATATTCATATTTCGTGCTTTACTTGAAGATGTGAAGCGAAGGAATGACTCAAGGACTGGCGTAGGTAGTTGAGAAAGAGAAGGATCATGACTAATCTCGTTAGCTTCTTCTGTTGAAATGTCTTGCCTAGCAGCGCTGCTGTTTTGTTGATGTGATAATATTCTGTCAACGAGCACTGCCTTGGTTCCAGTTACCTTCTGGTTGCTTGTTCGTAATACTTCTTTCAACTCGGCAACTGTCAGATCTTGTAACTTTTCTCTACTTGAAACTTCAGCTGACAGTGTTGTTGCATGTAATGTAGATAGATGTGTTGTTCTTACGCTATTATTTGCCTTTGATAATATTATTGGCTGGTGATGTGGTATTTGCAGCCAAGCTGATGATGATCCAAAGAACAGCGCGCAAAGGAGAGGCGAGAGTCTCAGTAACCGAGCCATGATGATGTTATTCTATAACTGCTGCAGCTTCTCCAGCACCGCAGATTACTCTGACAGATGATGGCAACGCCGAAGCAAGGGGTGATTGTATTGGTGATGGCACGATAGAGGATAAATCGGTGGCCGTGATGGGTGATGGATGATGGATGATGTGCCATTTTTTCGAATTCCACATCATGTGCACTCTTCCTCACTATTGAAGTGCGGTGCATTGCATTGACCGATCTCCGATCTATTGGATTGGCAACGATAACTACATATCCTACACTCATATATAGAGTTCCAGGAGAGGAGTAAATACCGTCATTTGATTGCCCCCAAAAATATGAGGCTGCCTACCGAAGTCGTCGCGCTTGCAATCTTCTTTGCAAAGAGTTGCACATTATGTTGTGGCTTTACTAGCCACAGCCACATCAATTCCATGACAAAGGTAGCCAAAAAGACTGACATGATTCGATGGTCAAAAGAAGACAACACCAATGATGAAGATAGTAAAGGAAACGAGCAACAACAACAACCAATCAACAATCTAGATATCTTCGGACAGCCAAAAGACAAAGAACGTCGAAAGTTTGAAGACGAAGGTGACATTCGTGGACCGGACCGGATAAAGAGTTGTGTTCCGTACATGTTGCCTCTCATCGATGGAGATTCCTTTGGTAGATTCATTTATGAGCGCATACCCCCACTTGCATCTCTGGACTACGTCCTTCTACGACCATTTGTAGATGCGTTTCACGCCGTGCCGTTTTTGAGCATTCTACTCTTTATGACATTTGCTCTTGGCCCACAATTATTGAGAGATTCCTTGTCAAGAGAGGTTCGGTTCAATGCTCAACAGGCAATCTTTATTGACCTATTATTAATCTTCCCTACTCTGATTGGAGATGCGATTGAAGGCGAAACAGTATCGAGACAATTACTAGAGCCATCAACAAATTTTGTCTGGATAATGTACATGAGTCTGGTTATATATTCTGTTACAAGTTGTTTGAGGGGGAAGAAACCTGATGAAATACCATTCATCAGTTCATTCGCAGAAATGTCTACGGGTCCCTTCTAAGTCGGAAAGCAACATCTTAAATACGTAACTTAGACTTTAATAAATTATGAACAATCCCGTTGCAACCGTTACCAAATCAAACGTGCATATTATCTGGGTGCATCTCTGGAATACTTGGAATTTGCATGTTGTTTTGCATGTTATTTACCGGAAGCGGAGGAGCAAATTGAGCTGGTGGAGGGATTGGAGCTTGAGGAGGGACTGGGGCTTGCTGCGGTACAATATGTACCACTGGAGCTGGAGGAAGAGGTATCACAGGACGATGCTGTGCTCCTTGTGTCGGCCCCAACTGTTCTTCGCGAATCTTTCGACTCCAAGTTGCAACTTTCCACGTTAGATGCTTTTGCTCATTCTTGCCAGACGTCATGTTCGGAGCTTTGCTATGCAGAGCAGACATTGCTTGGTCATATGTCATCTTGATGAACGCGTCATCGATACTGGCCACTGGCACGGAGTCCAAGTCCTGATCTATCTCTGCTTGCATGAATATGAGAATGGGACGCCATCCGTCTTTGAACTTTTTCTTCGCTGACTGATGAACATTACCCAGCGAGACAAGTCGGAGTGGTTTGATTGGAGCGTCAATAATCTCATTCTTGTTATTGCGAATCTTGTGATCTGGAAACCCTGTGAGCCAATGTCTCCATGCTCCATAAAGGTCACACTGAGGAAAGATGAACCCAGCCGGTATATCGTAACTTTTACCATCTTCGGTAAAAGCGCAATACCCGCTCACACTTGGTGTGATGGTCATTTCTTGAGATAAGGAGATAGGATTGCTCATGAACCCTTGAAGAGTCTCAGAAACCTTGGACAACTCTTCTTGCATTTTAGAGGCAAGGCCCATCACGTCTGGAAGGTCAGAGATAAACGAGGCCATCTTGGCTTGTTCACCAACGCTTGTAGATGCAGGATCCTGCTTCGAAAGTTCCTTTGCAATCGCATCATTACTCGACTCCAATGATGTTTTCATTTGCTCAATAGATGTTCCGAGTGTCGACTACAGATGCTCCCATGGACTCCAACATCTTGATGAATTCATCATTCCGACCTTGAATCTTTTGAAGAAGACCGCTTGCGCCATCTGCAGAGTTGATTGCCGTAACAATCTCCTCAATACCACCATAGCCTCTCTGCTGCTGCATCTGATCAGGTGCCTTCTTCCTATTGTCCTCGATACTCTTAATACGTCAGGAGTAAATTCTTGACTTCTTGTGACTTGGTTGGGTTTCCTCTCCCCTCAATTGGATCCCAAGGTGCAGTCCTTGGCATGAAGAAGGAAATGGACTGAAAAGTATAGAGATGACATGGTTTAGTGTTTGAGCGTGTTTTTTGACACATCACATGTACCGAGACATTACACAACAAGTAAAAAGCAGCTCAGAACAACTCACCTTCTTCATGAATCCCAATGAAGACCAGCTGCTACCCACAAGTTGGGCATTTTCATCTGGTTCTGCTTTACCGAAAGCCTTGGCATTCATCCACCTGACGATGTCGTTTGGTGTGATTGCAAGCAGGTCGTTTTCCTCGAATTCATGATCCTTTGGGTATGGAGTAGGCTTTTGGTGGAAGTGAGCTATGAATGTGGAGAGTGAAAGAGAATGATGAATGAGTTAGTCGTCTGACGAAGAGCATAGAGAGATAGCAACCCGATCATATCGAAAGCGCATGCATTCTTAACCCATGAATTCACAAAAAAATTGACGTGTACCTCGGCGTCGGCGGGGCCTTCGCGACTGGCTTGGACATGGTAAGAGGAGTAATGATGTGGCCGCGTGTAGGGATGCCTTGAAGACTGCTGCTTCAATGTATCTGAACAATAGGAAGGAGTGCAATGTTCCCGGCTACGCTAGCATAAGTAGTGTGATGGAGGCGGGCGCGTGTAGTGTACGGTGGGCAGCAATTTTCATGGGCTTTTTTGAACAACCCAACGGAAGGAAGAATGGAAGTGATTAGCGAGAGGAGACAAGATAGGCGAAATAATATGCGAAATGAGAAAGAAATATGCGACACGAGAAAGAAATATGGGCCCTTTTGGCTCCATTTGTGAGAAACGAGAAAGAAATTGTTCTCACGAGACTCGCTGAATGGCCCACGTGTGAGAGTGGAGATAAAGTCACCCGCGGGTGGTTTGATGATCGTCTCCTCACGCGTCTGTAACAAAATCCCATCCACCTCACCATGCCGTCGCGCCGCGTAACATTCCTGACCTCTTTGCAAACACCACCACCTTCATACTAACTCTTATTGCCGCTTGAAATAAACACAGTATAATCAAGATGGGTATGGAAGACATCCTAATGGGGTCCGACTCGGACAGCGACGCCGACGATGGAAAAGTAGGGGACGCAGATATGAACATCACAGCTGTTCCCGCTCCCGCTCCAGTTGCAACCGCAACTAATTCATCCAAATCAGAGTTGACCAATCGCTTGAAAAATCTGTACTCGTCATCCTCTCCTCCCAAAAGCACAAGTGTAGCTCCTACTCCTAATCCTATTGCTGCGGCACCCCCGAGGAATATTCCTCCAACAATGAATGTGGCCAGAACGGGGGGACCATCTAGCTCACATAATCCAAATTATGTCCCGCCCATGGTTCACAATCAGCATCCTCATAATAATGTCCCAGCAGCATCTGCCTCGTCGCAACAGCAAATTCAACAGCCGCAGCATGCACAACAGCAACAACCACCCCCACTTGTGGGTGTCGGAAGAGTACCAGCACCATTGCCCAAGGCCAGGACCAACATTCGTTCCGCACCTCCACCTAATAGAATTGCAGCTGTGCCCAATCATACCATCCCACCAAGTCCGATGACTGCATCATCCGTGCCGCCGAGGCAATCGTATTCTGCATCAGCCCAATCATCATCTCGTCCACGCCAGCATCAGGCTCCTCCACCACAACCGAATCCTCTTTTGGCGTCATCTGACCATAGTGCAAATTCAACGTCGCGGTCTGCGGGTCAAACATCTTCGACTCAGACTGAGCAGGAAAAGAAGGAAAAGGAAAAATTCCTCATGTTCACGAGAGTTTTGATGAAGTAAGTAGTCTGCGTATTTTATTCGCTATACATTGGTTCTTGTCGTGATGTATCTTAGTATTGGACTCACTGATTATTTTACAATCAATGTTATCTTGACAGATACTTGGAACAACGTGATCCAGATATGCATGCCAAGGCAAAGCAACAAATCAAAGAATGCTACGAAAGAAATAAAATGGGTGATCCAGCTTACAAATCTCTCACTCAAAGCATGAAGGCGCGATTGAAGGTTACTGTGGGAGATGATTACTGGAGGAAGGCGCAAAGCTATCTAGAGCATTTCTTTAAGCAAAAGCAAAAAGAAAGGGCCAGGGCTGGAGAACAACCACATGGGTCCTCCAGTCAGCCGCCTCAACCCCCACAACCTCCTCAACCTCACCCTCATCAACAACAACAACAACAACAACCCGCTCCACCAATTGTACGTACTGCGGTCCAACATCCACCATCACAGCCACAGGTTCAACAACCTATGATCCCTCCTCCTCCTCCTCCTCAACAACAGCAAAAGATTCCCATACAACAACCCCCTGCACTCACGAAACAACAAGTTGACGCCCAAAAGAAGAAAGAAAGAGAGAAAGAAGAAGCTGCCAAAAAGAGGAGAGAGCAGCGCAATGCAAATGCCAAAGCGAAACGAGCGGCGGCAAAAAAAGCAAAAGAAACTGCTGCTGCTGCGTTGCAGGGGAAAGTAATGCCACCGGCTGGAACTACGAGCTATTCATCGGCACATATTCCCACTCCAGCTCTGGCATCCTCAGTGGCTGTTCCAGGTTCATCTGTCACGTCGGCAACTGCAAGCGTTTCAAGTGTGGGTAGCAAGAAGGAAACCAAGAAGAAACCGAAGAAGGCACCGTCACGGCCTTCTGTTACCAAGAAGAAGAAGGCTGAAGCAAGCTATAAGTTCAAGGATAATGTTGATCACGCATTCTTGATTGATGTCAAGTCATTGCCAAATATTCTCCCAAAGGATAACAAGCTGGACTTGAATTTGGACGAAGAGCAAAGGATTTTACTTTATGGAGACCAACGACGAAGAGAGAAGGTGAGAGCTGTTACTGATGCTGCTGCGGATGCGCTTTCAGCAGGAGTGGCAGATGGAGTGTTATCAGAGGCGGGGATACCACAATTACCGTGGAAACTTCCTGCTGTGTACGAAGGTTGGGGGGAGAGGAATTTAGTTTCTGTACGTACAGCGTGGGCCAAGGTTCGTCTTCCAGAGAGTGAACTGCAACAGGAAGAAAGGTTGCAAGGGGAGAAATCAATCGAGACTGAGGCTGATGTACCAACTTCTTCTGCAGATAATGTGATTTCTGCTCCTAGTATTACATCAAAACCCATTGAAGAGAGGGCACCTACTCGTCTTGAAGATGATACAACGAACCACGTGTGGCACAATGACACTCGAGCGGAACAAGACCCAACTCTTGCCTTGCTCAGCGAAGCAACTGAAATGTTTCTGAAAGAAGCGATCGAAAAAGCCGTTGGCAAAGCACGTCTTCGACAAAACCTGGACGGGGTACGATTATGGCACACGCTGCACTCTCATCATGCAGATTCAAGCTCGACCAATGGCAAGCAACCCCCTGCTTTGATTCGTTTGGGCTGCGACGTGCGCCGACAAGTAGCTTTGGCGGATGGAAATGCAGTCAAGACATATCAGCGTATGGAGGAGGCAATTGGACGTGACAATGATACCTTTCATTTTGAAGCAGAGGATCCCGAGAAAATGGTCCTGGAAGCCACCAGCATGGCAGACCTCTCTCGCAAACCACCATTGAAATCGGCAGCTTCTGATGCCGACTCGGAGGCCAAGAGAAGATTTGAAGTATTCGCAGGAAAGGATAATCAGGAACCTCCATTTGGTAAGGTACCAAAGAAAGCAAAGGTCATCCTCAAGGATCTTTCTGTTGGAGCTGTAGGTAATCAGACACCAGCTATCCGCGCTCGTAGAAGAAGGCTTTTGGGTGGCTGGTAATTTTAGTTGAACGATCATGTCTGCAATCTATCTATCCCTAATTTATAAAGAATATTCTATAGCATATCTTTCAGTAATAACATTGCCTCTATGCATCTCGTTGAAATCAAAGCATCTACTCTATTCTACACTCTATCTATCTACAACCGCCCACTATTCAATCCACTTGAATAATAGGATAGTCGCCCCCCCAAAACAACATTATTCTCCCAAGCATTCACGCAAACCATTCACACCAAAACCCAATAAAATCAATCCTGCACCTGTTGCATGCCACAGTGAGTGAAATACCACAAACTTGTCATAATTGTTTTGTTTGCTGTGATACATCGCCATAACATGACATTTCACAGCGATTATAGCCGGCAGCACCCAGATGATTCCGAAGAGTGAATATACTGCATGAATGTTTGAAAACTGACGAAAGTGTACGTGAAGGAATGGATATATGTAGTGAGTGATTGATTGTGCCTATAAGGTATGCTAAAGAAGTACCAGGACGCAAAAAAGACATGTTGCACAAACTCACAAATGCAATGGGTGCCAAAGCTCTATCAAAGAGGTGACTCCATGACTCTACGCCACTGTAGAGGTAATCGCTGCTGAAGGAAGAGACCGTGACAACAGCAAGCATAAAAGCTGCAAACGGGCAGCAAGATTTGAACAAACATGGAATCGGCAGGAGGAATAGGAAGCAAGATATGCCAATCATTGTCGACCGCTTGTGACCCCATGGTAAAGAAGATTGTCTGGATAATCTCTTCCTAAGAAACGTCGAATTGGCTACTTCTGAAATGGAAGACCTCCTGCGTTCAAGATGCCTTGATTTTGTCGTTGTTAGTTGTGTAGTGCTTGTGGATTCTTCATCACTCTCCGACGCGAAGCTGATTGTTGATTCCGCAAGAGATGGAACTCTCTGTCGTAATGAATTGGTCGACATATTTGCTACGGAAGAAATACAATTATTCTGTGTTGTAGTACTTCCTATAGCAGGTATTAACGCCTCTATTCCAGCGAGGCAGCAGTATGTACAGAATTGGTGGCATTGGCTGTGGTCAGTGCAAGGATTGCGAACGTGCGTGAGATGAAAGCGAGCGATCTTGGTTGTGGATCTGTTCTTTTCTTCGTCCCCTTTCCCCTCGTCGCCGAACGAAGCGTCAACATTTTGCATTTTGCATCTAAATTCTCATCTATTCTCATGTCGACGATGATGTTGCAGCAGCAATCTTGTTCTGCTACTAAGTAATACATACTGGAACTCAGCTTCAGCTGTCATAATATGTAACCACTAATGACCAGCCGTTTTTACGCAATCAATTCATCCATGAACATAATAAGCCGTGATCATGCAACCATCTTCGACCGATGGGTTGCAATAAATGGTTTCAATTCGGATGACAACTTCTTCCGAAGCATTGTGACTGCCATAATCGCAATCATTTTCTTCAAACTTCTGTTGCATTGGAGAAGTAGGAAGCGACATTTTCCAACGATAACAATAAATCAGCAGTATGCATCTGCAACACTACGCAGCAAACTGGAGTTCCTAGAAAGAGTCGGGAGCAGATATGGTTATTCAAATTCTGAAAAGGGATTTATAGATGATTGGAGAGAAGCAGAATTCCCTTCCCTGATTCCACCGCTCCAAATGACACCAGGAAATACCATCGACAGCAATCAAAATGTTCACAAGCAACCACCACACGAGTCTGTGGAGCGTGAAGTTTACTTAGATTATGCAGGTAGTGCACTCCCTACACAGACGCAGTTGGAATGCTTATCCAAGCAGACTCAGATCTTGGCAAATCCTCACTCGATAGGAGGTGGACTTGCTTCGGATAGGACATATACATTAATGCAAAAAGTCAAGGACAAAGTACGGCTTCATTTTGGTATCGATGATGAAATCTACTTTGATGATGAAGAACAGGAAGAGGGAGAGAATGAAGTGCAAAACAAGGATGAATATCAGTTTGTATTTACATCTGGTGCAACAGCGTCATTGAAACTGGTTGCAGAACGGTTTCCTTGGAGTTCTCTAACATTTACAACAAGGCCGCATTCTCAAATTCAAATGAGGAATACTCCATCAGAAATGCAATACAATCTCGAGTCAATACAATTTAAGTCAATACTTCTCTATCCCAAGAATGTGCACACATCGGTGATTGGGATGCGCAATATTCCTTTAGAGCGTGGGTCAACCTTTCACTGCGTTTCAATAGATGAACTTTTGAGAGCAACTTCACATTGGTTTCGCAGTTTAGTTGATGCAACAATTTCATACAAAACTACTGCACCAAAGCGTCATGATCCTCTTGGGTTTTGTGAAGAGAAAAAAGATGAGAATATAGAACGCAACAATACAAGTCATCAAACTTCATTCCATGCAAATTCAAGTGAAGAAGAAGCGGCAGTGATTTGCAACACAATTTGGGTGCACCATTTGCTTGTTTTGCCTCTTGAATGCAATTTCAGCGGTGATCGATTTGATTGGAGTCATACAGTTGCTGCGGCGCGAGCATCTAACTTTTGCTCATACCTACAATTTCCCACTGGTCAGCTGAGAGTCTGCCACAAATGGAATATATTGCTTGATAGTGCTAAAGCTGCAGCGACAAGTCCAGTAGATATACCTAATGCTTGTGCACCGGATTTTGCTGTTGCATCTTTCTACAAGATGTTTGGGTATCCTACTGGGCTTGGAGCATTGATCATGAAGAAACAGCCCAAAACAAAACGGATTATTTCTGCGTCTGGAGAAGCACTGATCAACTCTAGCGAAGAATTATTGTTGGATGGAAATGTCTCTCCGCGTCATTACTTTGGTGGAGGCTCAGTTGATGTAGTGCTCCCACGCACAGATTTTGTAGTTCCCAGAAATTCTCAGCATATCAATGATGAGAGCGGAGAGTATGTGGATCTGGGCGTAACTGTTCATGGTACAGAACATTTTCGAGGAATAATACAACTTGAGCATGGCTTCAAAGAACTTGACGTCCTTGGGGGTATGAAGGCCATATCCTCTCATGCTACTTGTCTTGCTGAAGAGCTTGTGCGTCGACTAGAGAAATTGCTTCACGATAATGGGACTCCTGTTGCGCAGATTTATGGCCAATGGGGCAATTTTTGGAGTGAAAACAATCTCAGAAATGGCATCTTAACCCCAGGGCCAACTGTTGCATTCAATATTCAAGATCGTGATGGTTCCATAATTGGATATGACGAGGTATCGCGACTTGCATCGTTGAACACTCCTCCAATCCAACTAAGAACGGGATGTTTTTGTAATCCTGGAGCGTGTCAAGAAGCTCTTTCCCTTGCAGAATCTGATGTGCTCGAGCATTACCAATCAGGTCATGTCTGTGGAGACAGGAGAGGAGTTATCAATGGCAAGCCGACCGGTGCAATACGAGCTAGTTTTGGCAAGGATAGTTTGTGGGAAGACTTGAATGCACTCTTATCGTTCATCCAAAAGGTGTTTGTTTCTCGAGGAGATGCTTTGTCTTCAAGGACCCGCCTCTTGGCTGACAAAAGCAGTGATACCTCAACCAATGAAAATGTTGCAGTAATTGAAAGTCTTTTTGTGTTTCCAATCAAAAGCTGTGCCGCAATGAAGGTGAACCGGTGGCCTATTCACCAAACAGGTCGATTGTCGTTTGATAGAGAGTTCGCTCTCGTTGATTCGTCTGGATCAGCAATGAGGTTACACTCTCACCCTAGGATGAGTGAAATTCACCCACACATAGATTTTGACACAAACAGTCTCGTCGTTTCAGCACCTCATTGTGATGACTTAGTCTTAAGTCTGAATACACCAATCAATGATGACGAGTCAATTAATCCTGAAGATGTACAGGTTTGTGGTATCTTGTGCAAGGGTACGATTTGGGGCGGTCGTAAAGCATCATCTTGGTTTAGTTCAGTCCTTGGCGTGAGATGCTGGTTAGCTCGCCATCATGTTGGCAAGCCAAATGCGGCATCTTCTAGGAGTGAGAGGGATGATGGATTGGCATACTCCAACGAAGCTTCGCTGCTGCTGTTGTCGCACAATTCAATCACAGCGCTCAACAGTGTTATCTCTTCACAGGGCTGGGGACAGCAAGTTGTTTCAAGGCACTTTCGACCCAACATAGTTGTATCATCAAGCTCTGATGCACAGAAAGATACCGAACAACAACTTGCAAGCAACCCAGAAGATTTTTGGAATAAAATTTGCATCAAGAATGGGAATAATACTCTGGAACTCAATGCGGTGGGAAAGTGTGCTCGTTGTCAAATGGTTGACATAGATCCTGATTCAGGAATGAAAGGTAATACCTTGAGAGCGTTGGCCGAATACAGACGCGAGAGAGGGAAGATCTTGTTCGGCACGTTTTTCAGTGGCAACTCAAAGAATGAGCCGAGGGATGTCTTCTGGATTGAGGAAGGTAATGAAGTCTGTGCGAGCTAAATGCTAGGGGCGTAATAATTCACTTAGACAGTAACGCATAAGTTTGATGCATGCAAACCAAGAATTAAGTGATTCTCCAACTCATCTCATTTTTCACTTTGTCTCAGATGTAATAAACTTGCCTACACGGGCATGTCGCAATTATGTAAAGAAAGAAATGACTACTGTTGGACAAATCTTACTATATCACAGTAATTGCTAATGACTAGCAATACATTACACTCGAGCATCTCGCTCTTCATCCCCCCCAACTTCCACTAATTTTCAACTCGTTTCCATCACCCAGAAGGCTGATACACGTACATAGCCCACATGATGATTTATTACGATCCCCGCATACATTCTGCGTTTATTCTGGATTTTCATACTTAATCCATGCATTAGTGGCGACCATAGGCGGAAGTCCCTTATCCGCACGAATTTCATTGATGTCAATCACTAATTCTTTTTCAAGCTTGACCCACCGTTGGCCAATGTAACCCCCAAGGAAAAAATATCCAACATGAAGCCATGGTCCTATAAGTGGAGGGAGAAAGTAAGGGGAAATGAATGGTTAAGTATTAGGAGGAACAATATTAAAATGAGTGACATTGCGTCAACATCACCCCATCACCCCTCCAACACATTTTTGTCAGCCGCTGTGTAGGCCAACACCAACGCCGATCACCTCCCTATGTGAATCATCACATTCTTTACCTAAACGATTTATTCATGCTGAAAGAGATGGAAATAAACAATAGCCAACTCCACCTGACGTTCTCTCAAAAGAACAAACACATAAATTAATTTCTAAATAACTCACGCCTTGACAGAGGAACCTTTTGCAACGCATTATTCATCATTTGCAGTCCAGTACCGGAAATACTTCCCACGAGCATCGCAGTGAGACCCATGTTTATTGTTTAGTTTTCAATCGCCTCTGCGGCTAATAATTACTCCTTATCTGTAGCGCTGTTATTTTGAGAGCGGCAGCGTTGGCGTTGGGCCCACCCCTACCACCGGGGACTGGACAGCATGGGAGAAGAGAGAAGCTAGAAGTGCTGTTAGCCCCTGCCACAGAGGTGACCAAAAATGGCGTCCCGCCGATTATTCCGCGAACGCCCATTTAACTAGGGCGCTTCTCTAGTTAAAATTCGTCGAGTAGACTTGGACACCATGCACATCGATTCGTTGAAAATCCTCCAGGAATAAGGGACAGGATGCATAGTATGGGACAGCGGCGGCTTGCTTTGGGTCATAACAGTCAGGTACAGCATGTGTATCACATCGCCATTTCGGCACATTTCGGCCAAAATGGCTATTTTGTATTTTGGCACCCAAGATTATGCGACATATGTGACCGTCATGACCCAAAGCAAGCCGCCGCTGTCCTATACTATGCATCCTGTCCCTTATTCCTGGAGGATTTTCAACGAATCGATGTGCATAATGTCGAAGTCTACTCGACGAATTTTAACTAGAGAAGCGCCCTAGTTAAATTGCCGTTCGCGGAATAATCGGCGGGACGCTTTTTGTCTGGTTCAGTACTGGAGCTGAGGGCCGGGGGCAAGCAGGCGAACTCTCTGACTCTCTCTCGTCGCCCCTTTCCCCCGGTGGTAGGGGTGTGTTGGGCCCGCTATTGCCACCAAGCGGGCGTGGAAAATGGACTGGCGATGAAGTGAGGCGGGTTAGTTGACCCAAATGAAAATAACCCCGGCCATATGACATTGAAGTCTACCTTGAAGCGGTAATCGACTGACGCATCACAGCTGCCAAACACCTCATTATCTCACACATCACAACACGAACACCTCACTTCTCAAAAAGAGAAAAAGCAAGGCTTGTATCTTCTTTCAGTTCAAGGTTGTTTTCCAACTTTTTCCAACTTTTCGTTGATGGACGGAGGCAATGTTGCATGTAAGGTATCTATTACTCCTAATGCACTACATACTTAAATATGGAACGAATAAGGTTGAAGTAATGATTTGCTGTGCTGATGCCTACTCTACACCCTCTTTTAAAGTCATTGTTGCACACTGTTAGCTGACGATAAAACATAGCACAGTACCGAATAGTGAAAGCAAAGCATATTTCATAGTTTCAGTGCAATTTTCTAGTTTATTCTCTTTCTATTCATATTTACAATGGAATAATGTCATATCACCCCAATATTGTCTATGGTATTCATTTTTTGTTATTCTTCTGCTTAAGATGAGAAGTGTTCAAGGATTCCCTTGCCATCAACAGCCTCTTGGGCCAAGAATCCAGCGGCGGCAAGCATGGCAAGACGTCCGTTCTGAAGCTCCTTGGTAATCATGATATCAAGTTCTTCGGCATCATCGGGCTTCAAGCCAAGGGGATCAAATCCGATATCACCAGGGTAGTAGTCGGCATTTAATTCACCGGGGTTGTCGAAAGATGTCTCTGAGGGGTCTACGAATCCGGCCTTGGCACGCTGTAATTCAGCAAAGCCGATTGCGGCAATGATGATGGCAGCCCATCCTGGGGGAACCTGTCCGGGGTGGCTGATGGCAGGTCCAGAGATGGAAGCATCAAAGAGGAAGGATGATCCCTCAACCTTCTCACCGACGAGGAATCCGATAACAGCAAGCATGGAAACACGTCCGTGGGTGACCTCGGCCTCACGGTAACGCTTGAGGGTGGCCTCATCAGCCTTCTCAGCAAATCCAAGAGGATCGAAGAATCCCATGGGGGCAAGAGCTCCGGGAAGATCATCGGCGGAGAATGAGTTGAGGCTGGTGGAGCGAGCGCCGGTTTGGGCAGGGGCAAAGGCAGCGGCGAAGCCGGCAAGAGCGGAGATAAGAGCAAGCTTGAACATGTTTGTGGTGTGGAGTGATGTGTAGATTGAGATTGAATTGTTTTTATGAGACCATTGGAACGCTTTTTCAAGGACTTTTCCAAGAGCCAAGAGCACACACATGACGTGTTCTTGCTAGCATGAGGTGTTTCATGATGAGTCAAAACAGTCCGTGGTCGTGGAGTTTGAGCTTCGTCAAGTACATGAAATTGATATGCATTGAAATTACAGAATATGAAGGAGACTGTCATAAGGATATTGTATAACGAAGCTTAGAGTGGTGATGTCAAACCCACTTTGCCACCGACGTAGACTCCAAGAGAACACGCCAAAAACACCTCGCAAAGGAACAAAGGCCACCACAACAGCAGGCCACATCACACTAACTCCTCCTACAACACTCAGCAGCATCGAAAAATCATCCACAACGATTCACAGGATGTGCTCACAAGTACAAAATCATAACACATCTCATGTCCAAATCAATATCTTCGACCTAAACAATGATGTCGACTCGTAAACGCAAGGCACCTGGCTCATCTGCTATTGAGCCGCCGCGGTTCATAAGCTTCAACATGGTGACGAGAACTGTTTCTATCTCACCGCCTCCTACTCAAGCCATACAATCCCTGCCACCCAGTGAAGACGACCAACATATCAGAGGTGAACCTTCCTTTTCATCCTTGCCTCACGAGCTGTTTTGCAGTGTCGTCTCATACCTTGGACCGACTTCGGCGTCGCTATGTGCTCTCCACCAAGTCAACCGCAACCACCATGCCAAGTTGACGACAATCGGTAACATAATGCTCCAACGAGCGCATTTGCGATTCCGTACTCCTCTTCCACCACTAAGCATACATGAGTCATCCGTGTCTCTCTTTGTTAGACACGCAAGGGTCTCCAAGATTGTCCATGACGCTTGTGAGATTCTTGATAGTGTACTCAAGAAAGATTTCCCAGTTATCAATCCTGATGACACTGCAGATGAAGGCATGAAGGAACCATCCTACTTGGATGCCATTGTTGAGATCGATCAAGACACTGTCAAGCCGAATGAAGTCAACCACGCTCTCAACACTGCCCTCTGCTTGCTAGGTGCAGGTAAGAGACACTATTTTGAAGACGACCCACACAGAGCAGATGCTATATCTGAAAGTGCAGCTACCTCCGCTCTTGACTGGAGAGTCTTCTCTCTATGTAGTCGAATTGGCGCTAAGGCATACAAGTATTCAAAGTCGAGGATGTGCCGAAGATATGATCACGAAGATTATCTATTCTCTGCACACTATGCTGCTGTTTCAGATGAAATGGAGCTAGACGACTTTAGTGATGAAGAAGACGGCGAAGATGATGACATCTCGTTAGATCCAAGTGAGATTGAGATTGACCAAGATGTATCTCTCCTAGAGAAGGCAAGCATGGTCTTGCAGCTTGTTGTCTTGCATGATGCGCATGCTGCAGGCAAGCACATCAGTCAAGTAGCAGGATCGTCTGCATTGAATCGTATTTTGTCGGGATCAAAGTAATTTTTGCATTGTAATACTATTAATGAACATGTACCAATATTATTTTGTATGAGACTCCTCTAGAGATGACGACTGTTGGTGATTGTTCATCACATTCATGCGTATTATGCTGTACATGTATGCACTTGAAAAAAGTTCTAAAACTTAACCAGTTCTGAGCAAGTGCGGTGCATGGACCCAAAATGACACACTATTAAGATACTACCCAAAAAGTCATACTAACATTTCTTTTTATTCTTTATAAACAAGGTGTGTTATTGACACAAATTAGCTAATAAATTTAATCCTTCTTCTCCTCAACAACTGGCTGGGCAACTCCAGAAGCATCCACAGGGCTTAACAGATTGGAAATCCAGTTACCAACGCTTGGTCCACTTGAATTACCCATTGACTTGCTAGCAACCTGAACAGGGTCATCAGGATATATCTTCAAGTTGTAACCGTATTCAAATTCCATCTCACTTCCCTTAAGCTTAGGGTAAGCACGGACAATAGCTGATCGAAGACCCTCCTCATTAGCAAATACTGCATCTGACACCTGTGATCCACGAGGTACGGCAATACTTCCAGTGGGGAGCCAGGATGCATCATCTGATCCAAATTGACGCACGAAGATGCGGTATTCTTGTCCACCAGTGGCAGCGATTTCATCGTATTTAGATGCTTTCTGGTCACGTTCAACTTGTCCTTCAGACTTCCCACGAGGTTCAGGGGCAGGAGCTCCAAATCCCTTTGCATAGAGTTCAGTGTTGGCTACAGATGTTATTGATCTCGTAGCAGCTGGAACAAAAGCATTGGTTGAGGAAAGAGCGGCAGCGATGGCCAAGACACTGAGTTGCATTGAAGACTTCATGTTTTACTGTATTGGGTAGATGGAACTATTTGTAACGCAGATGGAGTTATAAAATGAGACGATAGAGGTTGATCACCAATTGTTCCTTTGTTGTTGTGACTGCATCGATGAATCAGAGTTCGAGCATGCACTACCTCCCACTTTTGGAAAGAGGAGACAGACGGAAAAATAAGACATACATCCAAGGACACATATTTATTTTTTTAAGGGGCATCACCTCCGACATTCACTAACAAAATTGTTTTTGACCATGGTGATGCTTCCGTAGTATTGATTGTACACACCCAATAATTGTCAAAACGGCGGCAACTCCGAAATGGAGCTTCTAGAGTCACTATAGAAGCTCCATTTCGGTGGGGCCGCTAGTTTGATCAACTTGTACTGAGATAAATGGGTCCATAAGGGTAAGAGCTACCTTTAGCTCAGTACCCTCAGCCCTACCCTATCGTATAATAACAATCCTTGTAAGTCAACACATACCAAATAACTCATAGTCCAGTCCTATCTTACTATATGTAACGCTTTACTGTCCAAATAAGTTGACGAATCTCAGTAATTCATGCCCGAGTCAGGGAAAAGTGGGTACAATTCTGCATGAAAATTGCCAATTTGTAATGTTGAAGGAGTCTCCTGACATCATGTCCAATTCTGACCCCGACAACATCGGTCTAATTCATTCTTCATGCAATGATAGCACAGCTCATACGCGCCTATCGGCGAAAAGTAAGCCTGTCCCCACCTCAAGTAGATCAGCATCCAAAGTAACAGATCCAACCGGAACATGTTGTTGTGTGATCCGGTCCTTATACCAATAAAAATCCAATGACGATCACTCCTCTGCGTCATCACTTATTCATAACCAATAGAATAATTGTCTCGGATGAATTATATTGGTGTGTGGAAGACACCGTCGAATTGTAACACCAAATTAGTGAACATATTACCATTATTAGGATGAATCGTCGGTGGTGGATGTCGACCCGGGCGGAGTGTATTCATAGAAATCACATCAGAAGACTGGCCACAACGACTCTGATATAATCATAGATGAAGTTGGCACTGAGGAATGGCTTCTAATGGCTTTACTCTCTTCATATATCTCCGATCAAATTGACCGCCGACACGATGAGGGAGACGCCGATGACAGGCGCTGTCGGGGCATGATGTTAGCCACCTATCTCTGAATCCAATACAACCATACTGCCAAATATTGTTTATGAGACATAACAGAAGGGATAGGTTGCACATTTAGAAACGATTGTCACCGAAGTGGCGACGATTTTGATAGGGCAGGAGGTGGCCGTCATCGTGGTGAACCACTTGCTTTGGTGAAGATGGCAAAAACTTTCGCCCGAATTTGTCTGACCGCGTCTTAATTGTATGTAGGAATTTAATACTTTAAGTTCCTACGTAGAAAACATATCGGCCTTCCGGGAATTTTACAGAGTGGGCGATGGTGCATGCATGCATGCGTGTCGCATTTTTGCTAGCAGCTTGCTTTTTGGCGCGGGGCTGCGATGATGACTCTTTTGTGCACGCTTTGCAACACAACTGACGTCACAGCTGGACTGGGCAACAACCAAAGGAACCAACACAGCCAGCCCAGCCGGAAGCAACGTTGACACCACTCCACAACTTCGATACTATCAGTGAGTAATAGTGGCTATCTCCGTGTATGTTTACTTGTGATCATTGGCTGAGCTCTAGAACTCACCTCTTCTGTATGCTGCCGTTATGTATCTTTCCTTCACTCACCAATTTTTCTCTGCTGCAACCAATTTTAGATTTTCACGACACAAATCAAACATATCCAAGATGAAATTCACTGCCCTCGTTACATCTCTATTCCTCGTTGGGTCTGAGGCCTTCGCCCCAAGCGCTGGAATTGCTCGTTCCTCCACCGGTAAGTTTAACATTTGAACGCAAGTCATGAAACCAACAGGTCTATCACGATCACAATGTTCACAATTGGCCATCATTTTTGGATTGCTCTTGGACAAAATGGTGAACAATACGAGACGATGAGAAGTTGGGCCATCTGGCATGCAGGCGCTATTCGTTTCTCATGTATTCTTGTCATATTCACGTGTATTGATATCTCATTCATATCGACTCTCTACAACACCTCTCTCACCAACTTTATCCTCAACAGCACTCAATGCCGAGAATGGCGTAACCACCCGTATCGGATTCTTGCAGCAATCCGCTGCTGCTGTTGCCGCATTCACTCTTATCCCTGGTCAAGCCAACGCAGCCAAATACGGTGGATTCGGAGCCGGCAGCCCTGAGGTTATTGATCCTAAGGATGCCATTGTCGATGAGGATGTTCTCAAGTCTGACTCTGTACAAAAGGGAATTGCCTCTGTGCGTGGATACAAACAATCTGTTTCTGACATGAAATCCACCCTTGCATCTGACAATCAGGCTGACATTGGACCTAAGATCAGAAAGGACTTCGACTTCTCTGCTGTGCGTACTGACTTGAATGCTATCAACGCCGCCTTAGACGAGGATACTCAGCGTGGTACCGATCGTATTGTGAGGGCAATCTTGCAGGATATTACTGAGTTGGAAGTTACACAGAAGCAAAAGCCTGGTGTGCCAAGATCGGAAACCCGATTGAACAATGTATGCAAAAAGTTGGAGAAGTTGGAGAAATCATTTGATGATTACCTTGCCTTTGCCAACTAAGCTATTGCAATTAAACATACTAGGGGATAATAGATGGCAGCTATAAGTTAAGCGTGCGATCTGCTGGGATATCGAAAGTGTACTCTACTGTGAGAATTGAAGCTGAGCATGATTTAGATTGGTACTGTAGTTAACGTGGACTTTGCCAGGGACTACAGTAGAAGAATAAAAACTTAATCTGTTGCATATGACGAAATGACTCATCTTCATGAGCCGAATTGGGTCAACCTTTCATACCTATACACCATGCAGTCATTGCTTCTACATGTTGGGTCGTAAAATTCATTGTTGGATTCTGTCTCCTATTATGCTGACTTTGCCAACCTGTTCTTCTCCTTCTTCTTGATACAACACCTAGGTCACCCCAGCTTGCCATCAGAGAATAAATCCCTCGCGCATGAACATTACGGCCTTTTCTCTTCGTGTCTGCTGAAGTGTTGTGGATGGGCGGGTCTCCAAGTTCCCAGCATAGCAAGTAGCAAGTACGCTCATAGGAACGTGTAGCGCCTTTTGGAACATTATTGGAATTGTCACTTTTGGGCCACTCAGTCACGGTTGAAGTGATTACAGCAGATGCGATGTATGAGGGCTACGTAGGAACATGTAGAGAGCTCATGACTCACTTGGCAACCCAAGATCGCGAGGAGGTACGTTGCATAATCCACTAACAAATTAGACAGACACCATGATGAAGCTCGCCCTCGCCGCCGCCCTTGCTGGCTCTGCCGCCGCCTTTGCCCCCGCCCAACAAGGGTCGGCAATGAAGACATCTATGGATGCCATGCCCGATCGTATGTGGGACAAAATGGTTGACAAGACAGAGCGTTCTGCATCCATGCCTTTCCTTCCCCGTCCGGTCAACCTCGACGGATCCTATGTTGGAGATGTTGGTTTTGATCCCTTCTACCTTTCATCTATTCCTAAGAACTTCGCTGGATTCATCCAGCCTCCTTCTTGGGAGGACGTAGAGGGAATTTCCACCCTTTACTGGATGCGTGAGGCCGAGCTCAAGCACGGACGTGTTGCTATGCTTGCCTGGGCTGGATGGCTTGCTGCCGATGGTGCCTTTGGGCCCGTTCCTCTTCGATTCCCTGGATCACTTTACCAAGATGTGCCTGACTCCTACCATGCTCATGACATCATGGTTTCACAGGGATCTCTCGGATTCATGCTCTTCGTTATTGGTTTCATTGAATTCTGCACAAGTGCTGTCCTCGTCGAAGTTTCCAAGGGAGAGAGTGATAGGGAAGCTGGTGATTTCAAGCTTGACCCTCTTCAATTCCTTAAGGGCAAGTCAAAGGAGGATGTTGATATGATGAAGCTTAAGGAGCTTCAGAATGGCCGTGCCGCCATGATGGCCTTCGGTGGAGTTGCCACCCAAGCTGCTCTTGGTGGAACTGAGTTCCCATACCTTGTACCATATGCCGAGAACGGTCTTCCATCAATCGACTTTACTTGGTAAACAACTTGTATTATATGGCTTAAAGAAAAGTCAAGTCTCATCACTTCTCCTTTCATCATGTTGAAGCGCTACCAACATCTCTTGCTTCGCTTCAAACGAACAATATGTGCCGACGAAAGTACAATACCTACCTCGGGCACCCATTTCGAACTACTTCTTTTGTGTAGTATCTCAAGTCAAGGCCCATATGGCCGGATAGAATGATCTTTAGTTGGCATCATTCTACAATCCAACATCATAATAGATTGATCGACTCGGTTAACAGTTTAAATAATAAATATTAGCTGTACTCGTACAAGGATGGCTGCCAACACATCTTTGACGTTGATATTTCATAGATGTCTTCGGCAAAAGTGTAATAAGACACACCAATCCAAGTTTGCCATGGTAGCACATAACGAGTAACGACCATGGCGGGGCTTTGTTTGTGCTGCCTTCGGGAATATACTGTACCACTAAATCTCCCCTATCTTCGATCTGAGAGGGGGGTCCTGTCCGTGCTTCTCCTCATCCAATCTTTTTTTAGCTGTTGGGTTTTGGCTCGCCGAGAAGAGCGAGCAAACAAAAAAGAAGTGCATAGAGAGGCATTGACCCTGTAATTAATTTTACACAGAGATAATAAATAATCAAAATGGTAAGTCTATGTGCAGCGGTGTGTTGTTAAGTCAGTGGGTTTGGTTTCTTGGGTCTCGGGATTTACGGCGCTTTTCGGCGGCATTGGTCATATCTTCGACCGTGTGATGTATTAGATTCATTGGGCTGTTATTCTTTTGAGGGCATCTAAAGATCGCTTTGGATACAGTGATGCAGTGTCAAGTTTGTGCTGGAAAGTCCCTCAGCCAACATCATTTCTTGAGAGAAACACTAAATGTGGTGCTTTAGGCTATTATCAAAAGAGAGTGTATCTGTGTCTATCGGATCTGCACAATCGTTGACCTGATTAATTATATCAGAATATTTTCTCACCTTTGTCTTATTGCTAACCCTTCCAACTTATTAATATCATATTCCCAATCAACATATAATAATGAAAAATATAGGCGGCTCAACAGGATATGCCAGAGTTCAAGCTCATCCTCGTCGGTGACGGTGGAGTTGGAAAAACTACCTTCGTAAAGAGGCACTTGACTGGAGAATTCGAAAAGAAGTATGTTGCCACTCTCGGTGTCGAGGTTCATCCTCTTGTTTTTCACACCAACAGAGGGCCAATCAAATTCAATGTCTGGGATACCGCCGGGCAGGAAAAATTCGGAGGATTGCGCGATGGATACTACATCCAGGGCCAATGCGCCATCATTATGTTCGACGTCACTTCTCGTATCACCTACAAAAATGTTCCCAACTGGCACCGTGATCTCACCCGCGTTTGTGAAAATATCCCAATTGTCCTCACCGGAAACAAGGTAGAGATCAAGGACCGTAAGGTTAAGGCCAAGCAGATTACCTTCCATCGAAAGAAGAACTTGCAATACTATGATATTTCGGCCAAATCTAACTACAACTTTGAGAAGCCATTCCTTTGGTTGGCAAGGAAGTTGTCAGGAGACAATCAACTTCACTTCGTTGAGGCTCCTGCGCTTCAACCGCCTGAATTCCAGTTCGATGAGGCAACCAAACAGAAATATGAGGCTGAACTTGCTGCTGCTGCCGCCATGCCATTGCCCGAGGATGATGATGAGGATCTTTAGATTGACATCGTGATCTTTTATTGTGGAGATGATCAGGGGGTATTATTGGTGGGGATGCCGTTTCAGTGTGGGCGAGCACAGTTTGGAGGATATGATGTGGTTCTGATTGATAACAACATCAGTGGAAAAACAAAACAGATCTTCTTGTTCAGTGTTGGTCATGTAGTTCATAGAAGCAAAAAGTAACAACAAAAGAGCTTTTTACAATACGATCACTACTTCTTAATACTAATTTTATGATCTACATTGCTTTCGTTCCCTCTCAGGGCAGACTCTAGCACCCCTCAGTCCGTGTCATACCATCTAACGCAAAAAGTATCAAAACGGCATTTCACATCACGATTTCTACTCCTTCATACCTAATAGTATTTATCTACATTGCATTGTACTCCCTCTCAGCACAAACGCGAGCACCTCTCAGTCCAACGTCTTCATTCATCACGGCAAAGATAGGTATAGATTCAATCAGTCCGTTCATACGACCCTTATCCAAATAGGCCTTCATGAATGGACTATCCTCGCCTTGAATCATACCAATATTCTTCGGAGCGAGACCACCAGTCACAAACATGCCACCGGTGGGGATGAACTTGAGTGCGGCATTTCCGACTTCGGATCCGTAGGCAGCACACATAATCTGAACTGCTTGCTGCGCCAAACTGCCTTCAGTACTGGAATTTACGCCAATTACACGACCCTGTTGGTCGCCAGCATTTAAGAACTCTTCGTGCACACTTTTGTCCACCTTTGTGGGGAACTTTTGTGCTAAAAACTCATAGACATTGGCCAATCCACGACCTGAGACAACACGTTCCACTGAGATGCGGTGGTCGCTTGAAAATTTACGCTTGAGATAATCCAGTAGCTCAACTTCGAGCGGACCCCTCGGAACGTAGTCGGCGTGCCCACCCTCGGATGGGTAGCATTCGTATCCCAACTTAGTTGCCAAGCTAGATTTGGTTAGAAAGCACTCTCCAAGACCAGTGCCTGCCCCTACGCAGCAGATGGGTGCCAAATCGTTCATCTTTGCTTTGGAACCTGGTAAGAGTTCAATCACCTCCTTGTCATAGTCCAAATCTAACACGCCATATCCCTGACCTACAAAGTCATTGACTAGTTTGCATCTCACAACCAAGGAAAGCAGTCCATCTTGGCATTTTTCAATCTCATTTCCATCGATGGACCCACCATTTTCACCAAGGTTCACCATGAAGACGTCATTATTCGTCGTTACAGGGCCCGCCGTGGCTAAGCATCCTACAATTTGGATTTGAGACAATACTTCCTTCTCTCCCAGTGCCTTCCACTCATCTACTTCGGCGAGACATTTTTTCAAGAATGGCATCAAAGTGGCATGATGATATGTAGGTGCAGTCTTTAGAGCTTCTTCATTGGGATATATGTGCACGAGAAGAGGATCCTTCTGCCCTGGACGGTGAAGTGCAAACCTCGAGTTCGTGCCACCAATATCACCTGCGATAATGTAGGTTTGTTTGTGCTCGTCGATGCAACATTTGGCGACAGCTGATTTGCTTCGAAGGCGTACATAATTGAGGTAGGAAAAAGCAGACCCAGCAAAAAGAGCCACCGAGAATGGGCAGACACCTTTACCACTCCCTCCTGCAGTACACCAGCTACTGTGCGACATGATGGAAATCGAAACAACCACAAGAAAGAACAAGGAAGTGGCACAAACGATGTTTCCTACCTCTTTCCTCTTTAAAATCGGCTCGAGGTAAACTTTTGATAATATCCAAGGAAGATCTTTCCCGCAATTATTTTTGCAAATCTAATTCTTGGATCTTTTATGTATGTGGTCATCCTGCCTACAAACCTCCTAAGTTCGAAGTGTGGTGGCAAAGAATATTGGATATGGTCTCCTACTTATGGTTTGTGGTACACTATTTTATCTTTGTAACTTTGCAATCGTCCTTTCCACACGTTGCACAACTGCTTGAGCACCCCAATGCTCATAGCATCTCTTGGCTGCATTGAAGCATGTCAATGCTTCGCTGCGTCTGCCGTAGTGATCATGAAAGCTAGCAAGTCTTTCATGTGCTAGACCCTCTTCGTGAATGAAACGGTGATCCTGTGCTGACTTTATTGAAGCATTATACTTCTGCAGTGCTGCCCTTTCGTCTCCTCGCAGAAAGAAGCATTCAGCCTGCAGAAGAAATAATTTGTTGCTGAAATTCCAATCTGAACCCTCCTTGGCCCAGACCTCCAACAAACTTAACACGCCATTCCCTATCTCTGTCCAACGGTTTTCGTCACTCCGCCGTTTGCGAGCATAATAGAAGGCTATCAAACCATCGATGAATACCCCTACAATAATATTGACCAATCGACCATTTCCTCCAATAGGAAAGCTCAATCCCAGTTCGAAGAAATCAGCAGCTGCGTGCATCTGCCCAAGGAAGAAGGCGACATATTTTCGTTTGAAGAGGATGAATCTGCATAGAGAAATTTTACTTTGCTCTCTGCCATCAATGAACATCCTTTCCTCTGTAGTATCGTAGAACGAAGCGTAAGATTTCTCACTAGAACCCATCAGTTTCAGAGCTACTTCATGGATAACACAGATAAACTTTCCAAGGAATGATTGACCGCTTTGTTTGCATCTCTGTATGTAGACCCTCGTGGTTGAATCCACATCTCGGAGATTATCTCCGCATCCGTACAAAGAATTGACACCATGCATGTAAAGGTTTGACAGCGTGAACTCTACGTCTCCCGAAAAGTTGCCGGCGTCATATGCTTCTAGATGCTTAGGCAGCGACGCTTGAAATGGTGTTCTCCAAATGTTGATAAACCCATACACTAGTGCGTGAATGCGGGGAATCCCTTCTTCATAACGAAGCCTATTCTTCAGCTCGATTGCCACATGGCCCATCCTATAGCCACCTTCAAAGTCCGATTTATAGGCGGAGACAAGCCATGACCCATAACCTGCGAAGGCAGTCGCTGAGATTTCGCACACACCGCACTCGACAGAGAGTGATACCATTCTAAATGTAAGTACAGGAGCCAACATTGGTTCAGCAGCAAACGCCGAAGACAAAGCATGATTCAGGAACTGCATGGAAGCAATTTTGCGCTCGTCTGTCATTTTTGGTAAAGATATCAACTCTGCTTCAGATTTGTCCTTAAGCAGTTGCTCAACACGTCGAGTTTCCTCCCGAAAAAGGGCTTCATCGATTTGATCGGGAAAGTCATCACCTAGTTCCGAAACGACGTGTTTACATTTCTCAATGGCACCTCTTAAGTCACCTGTAGCTTTTAGATAGCGCACTAAGGTATGATATGTATTGAGCTTGTCAGCGAAGCATCGTGCCTTTTGAAGGGGTTCTTGAATGTTAGGTAACAATTTTTCCCAGTCTCCTATGACAAACAGAGCTTCACAAACTAGAAATACCAGCAAATATATGATACAATTCGAGTCAGAGATGCATGGAAACATGGAAACGACATGCTTGGCAATTTTTAGACTCACCTGTATCATGTAATTCAAGCGAGAGCTCGTATTCGCTATTCCAACTTTCCTCCTTGATTAAACTAACCCCCACCAGAAGATACTTTGCAGCGGAATCAAAGGACGATAAGGTCATAGCTTTCTTTCCGGCTTTTAAGTTTAGCCTTGCAACCTCGTGAAATTGAGCCAGAGTTTTCAGTTGTCCGATGCCATGATTCATGTTCACAACAACAGTGAAAATAATGTTTGTCAGCTCCTCAGCAGGTGTCCTCATGAACATCCTCGACCCCAGCAATAGATGGAAGGACTCTCGCTTTCCGACTGGAATCAAGGCATAGGCAGCCTGCTGCACCTGATCATGAGCCCAACTGTACCGACGTTGCCCATCCTCTCGTAAAAAGCCACTCTAAAGGGACAGAAAAGATGTTAGACTTCTCTTTTGTTTGTGAACATCGGTCTGAAAATCACATGAACTTACCTCAATCGAGAACGGTAAGAACTCTTCAACATCAAATTCATTCGCAGGACCTCCTTTCCTTAGAGCGTTGACATCAAAGCTAGCGCCTAGACAGGAACATAGCTTCAACCCAAACTGCATGCTCCTTGGGAGCCTTGTCATTCTTTGAGACATGTGTTGAACCACGTCTGCCGAAACCTCTTTCTGTTGAATTCCCACAATATCATACTCCCATCTCCTCGTGCTCAGATTAAACCACAACAAGCCGTCCTCATTGAGAGATCTCAGAAAATTCATAACAAAAAGAATTATCCCTCCAGTTCTATTGTGAATAGTCGATGATAGAGGGCTGCATAGACTTGGTGGAAGACAAAGTGTCTCGGAGAGCATCGTGTTTACAGTATCCTTGGCAATGGCCCCTATCTCGATCGACATCACGCTAACTCCCTGTTGTTGAATAGTCTGAAACATTGTTTTCATACGGTGTTGTGGAATTTTGTCCTCAATTCGATGCGTGCATAGGAACAGACAGTACTTGATGTCAGGTTCAGTTATAATCATCCTTATGACTTCAAGGCTAGTTTCATCTGCCCACTACAAAATACAAAGAGAGTTGCAGTAGAGATACCAAGTGAGCTTTATGTGGTAAATGGCAAAGACAATTAAGTGCACATGAAAACGTCAACAAGACTCACCTGCAGATCATCGAAAAATATGGCCAAGGGTTCATTTTTACTCGACACTGCGGCGACCAATTTGCAGAGCAGATACTTCCAGCGATGCTCCGACGCAGAGCTTCCAACGGCGCCATCTGAGTTATCATCGAGATGGCCTTCCATGAATCTATGCAAATTTGGTATTGAATTCATCAATACCCGACACCCCGGCCCAACAGCATGGCGTATGCGTTGAATAAGATCTTGAACATTCTTTCTCCTCTCATCAATTAATCTAGCAAAGAAGTCATCTAGTGCCAAGAAGATGATCGAGTCAGGTCTTGCTCTACGGTCGAACTTGCCTCGGATAAGATACCCATTCGCCTCTTGAAGAGGTTTCCGTATCTGATTCACAAGGAATGTCTTGCCCGTGCCAGGCGAACCAGAAATGGACAGCACCATTGGCTGCCCCTCATGCTTATTGACAGAGTCAAATGCATGGTACAACAAAGAAACCTCAGATTGCCTTCCGTAAAATGCATCAACTGGTGCATTCAAACGATTATGCAACGTAAAATCATCCACTTTCAACGCCTTCAAAAATATTTGTGGATTCGTCGCAATCACTTGCAGGTCAGAGAGAACATCCTTGACATTACCATACTTTTCGGAAGTTTCTTCTCCTTCCTTCCGAAGAAGTAGGGTCGAAATTACAGCATTCAAGCATGTTGGAAATCCTTCCACTTGTGCCTGTCTCTTGTTACGCTTTCGTCTGTACGAATGCTCTTCCCCTTCCGTGCTTGTGTCGTCGCTTTCATCAGCAGAAGAATTGCTATCGAATCTCTCCCCATCGAATAAGGCATTCAAGATCCGCCCCAATGCGTGAAGATCCATCTCTACCGCATTTTTCTCCACCTGTCCTCCATTACTGGTATCATTTGAAAGAATGATAGCCTTGGACAAGTCAATAAAAGTGGCAATATACGATCCATCAAACGTGTCCAGAACAATATTATCTGGCGACAGATTATTGTATACCACCTTTGCCTTGTGGAAATCCGCCAAGGTCTTGACAATGGCGATCGCCGCACGTAAACGAACGGTGATATTAACATCCGCCCGTCGCCGGGCCGTATGTAACCATTTCGCCAGCGTGCTTCCAGTGACCCATGTAAAATGGATTGCCGGATCGCCCTTGAATCCTTTCACGTCAATCACATGCCGTTTTTGACAGGTGGGGGGCAGATAGGAAGACACGTTTTGCTCATGGACCAATTGCAGAACTTGCTGCTCTGTTGGGTTCTCTGCAAGGAGGACTTTTATCCCAATATCTTCAAGGCGGTAAACGGCCGTAGAGGCTGATTGGTAGACGAGTGTTGGCTGCGTGGAGGATGAGGTGGGGCCTGCCGGGGGGGATCTATAGCCACCTAAACTCATCGTTGCTGCATGTAGGATTATTCTTCTTCAAGTTGTTGCTTAACTGTTTATTATTATGAAAACGGGAGTGCGTTATGATGTGTTATGTAATCGATTGGGGAAGGGAAGGTGTAGAAGGTGCATGCATCTTTGCAGCCAGCGGCTCAGACGTCGCAGACTCGGTTATCATCCTGCGTCCAGTGGTGCCGACTCGCGTCCAAGAAGTGCAAAAGACAAAAAAAAGCCAATACCGAACTGTCAACAACAAGGCCAATACCGAACTCGTCCTAAGTACTTATACGAGTTCGTTACTGCAGTACCGAACTCGTCTATGTACTTATGCGAGTTCGTTATTGGAATACCGATTAGGCCAGGCCTCAGGTGACGGAAGTGATGAGAGGTCACGATGCGCCATGGTGCCTAAGAAAGTACTTTATCTATCTGTGGAGTTCGCACGTACCTACCAGGATAACCTCAGATAACCTCAGATAACCTCCTCCAACGCCGGTCGGGGTAGGTCCGGGGAGCGGAGTCGCTCGAACGATTGTATTGTAGATTGTAGGTAAGTAGGTACCCCCAAAACTTGCCTATCCCCCTTCCAAATTTAAGCATAGTCTAAAACTCTCTGTACCCCCTCTTAAATTAATAGGTGATACTCCGTAGTAGAATGCTAGACATATTCGAGCTCATACCCCCCTCGAGCTCAGGCAAATTCTTATACCCCCCGGGGAGTACGGCGACTCCCCTGGCTGTCGATCGACTTCCTGACTGTTCCTATGTTCTCTCCTTCTTCAGACAAGTTCCATCCCGGCCCGGGCCCCGGTCAGTTTCGGCCAGACAGTACGATAGCGGGTGCTGTGCTGCAAATGTTTCATTGGTGTGTCACACCAACTTCAAGTGGGCATCCGACCGTGCTTCCTCGTCTCTTCATTATGTAGGTACCTAGGTACACACACCCCACTCACAATCCTGCCGTGCAAAACCCGTGAAGAAGTCGACGACACAACCGGAGAACCTACTTATCTTAATAAATACCATGGACAATATCGACGTCGATGACTTCTTCAACCTCGACCTCGAATCAATATTCGAGGAGGGTTCCTGGGATGATCTCAATCTTAGCAGCTCTCCACCAGGTGGTCATGTCTCTAATTCTAATCCTTCTATTCCAGAATTGACGGGCATCGGCTCAGGGAGAAGTGCCGATAATGCCAGCGGCGTCGCACCATTTTCAACGACGCCGCTATTATCGGCGACTCCGCGGCCGGGCGGTGACATCAATGGACCCCAGCTTGTTTCTACATCGACTTGCACGTCCATCTATCGGTCTCAGGATACGGGCATCAAGGTAATTGATCAAAGTCAATCCACTTCATCGAACGTTCAGCAAACGATGCAGAAATTATTACACGAAGAAACTGTCTCGAAACGATTACTAAGCCAGTGCAATAACCACCGTCAAGTAATCGAGGTCAGCTCCTTCAATGGCAGTCCGGCACTATACTTCAAGTGGGAGAATGGAATAACCTGCAAAGAATGGCTCGACAAGGTGCATCAAATCCACCCTCAGATAGTCGAGTTCAACGTTCGCCTCCGTGCCGCAATGGCCATTTCCAAAACCTTGAGTCAATTCCATCAATGTTCCGTGACGTATAATTCCCTATCACCAGAAAATATCGTCTTAACGCCATTGGAGGGGGATTATGTTGCCAAGTTCATTGACCTGTCGGATGCTGTGATATGTAATGATGAGCAGACTTTCAAGGAGATGATGGCGGTAGATTTGACGAGTTTGGGATTAATTTTTGATCAATTGTTCAAGGCGGAGGGGGGAGGCGGGGAGGCGTATTCCGCTGCTGCTGCTGCTGGAGGAGATAATGCTGGAGGGTTAACCAACAGTAGACGAGTTAGTATCGTCTCGGATGGAGGGGAGGAAGAAGTATCTGACCATAATCGTAATGTGAGGAAGCGAGGGAAGCAACGTGCACCTGGTGAAGGTCTTCCCCTCTATTTGGGAGCGATGATTTCCGCACTTCTCGTTAACGGGGATGATAATGATGCTTCACAGTTGCGCTATAAGTCTGCCAACGATGTTTATGAAGATTTGAAGGCGATGGTAGCACACAGTTCAAGCCATCATCAAAGCAGCAGCTTAAGAGAGGCTGATTTTGATAACGATGTGACTATCCATAGCCGTTTGAAGTTTCGAAAGGATTTGTTCTATGGGAGGCAAGTTCAAATGTCCATGATATTGCATCTGTTGCAATCATCAACCATGCTTGGGGACCAGCCAATGATGGCTCTAATCGCGGGGTATCCTGGGACTGGGTGAGTTAATTAACTATCCTTTTGCGTAGCAGTTTTCATTTCACCTCTAACACCTCTGTGTTTGCTTTGACTTTTTGCAGGAAATCTACCCTCGTCAACCAAGTCAAAAAGCCTCTGGCGGATAAGAATGGATTCTTTATTGAAGGGAAATTTGATGTTTCTGTTCGTCCCGACAAAGTGTTAGCATCCGCACTTGACTCATTCTTTGCTAGTATTAACGCATCAAATGCTGGACAGAACACTTACATGTCAATGCGATGGCGAATCAACGATGCGGTAGGATCGGGTGTTAGCTGCTTATTTGACGTCATTCCAAGTCTGCGAAAATTTATGAATGACAGCACTGAAGTGGATAGGACGGAAGGGAGAAACATTGGTGGTAATTTGATGGGTCAGAGGTTGAAGTACATGTTTTTGCAAGCTTATTGGTGCCATTTCTTGCCGTTCTACACCTTTGGTGCTAGTACTCGACGATTTGCAGGTAAGTACCTTCGTAGTGTCCGTTGAGGTATTTGATTTTGAACATTTTGTCGCTGACATTATAGTACTACTCATACTTTCATTTAGTGGGCTGATAAGATGACACTTGGTGTAATCAGGATGCTCATGATAGACCCTGACATTCATTACTTTTTGTTCCTTGGTTGTTACCGAGAGAATGAAGTGAATGAGTCGCATATGCTGTCAGCAAATCTTAATGATATCCGAGAGCAGGGAATCAATTTCATGACTATCAAAGTCGGTGCAATAGAGAAGGAATCTGTTAATGCTCTGATCAGTGATGTTTTGTGCTTGCCACCATCTCTCTGCCGACCATTGTAAGTTGAAGAAAAATTAGAATGCCTACACCCGCAGTATTGACTTGTTTTGCTCATTGCTTTTTTTCGTCGCGTTTCATATGCTTCCTTTAGGTCAACCGTTGTTCTTCAAAAGACTGGCGGCATAATTATGTTCGTCCGAAGATTGTTGATTTCGCTGAATGATGAAGGTTTAGTCTGGTATAGCTTGAGTTCCCATCGATGGATGTTTGATCTACGAAAGATTGAAGTAAAAGAGATGTCTGAAGATGTCGTCAAGCACATGACAGAGCATATGAGTCGCCTTCCCAAGAAAATGCAGATGGGACTGAAGCTCTGTGCTTGTCTTGGCCCGAAGTTCGACACAGCCATTGTTGAAAAGGTACAAAGGGGTGCCAACATTGGCGACAATTTCTTGGAATCTTGCGTTGATGATGGGTTTCTACAAAACAAGGGAGACTCAGGTTTTTATACATGGGCGCATGATCAAGTTCAACAGGCAGCGTACGAGTTGATACCTCTGCAGCAAAGGGAAAAGTTCCACTTGCTTATTGGTTCGAGGTTGTTTCTGAGCACATCGTCCGCTGAAATTGATAAGTTTATCTTTTACATTGTCGACAATATGAACAGAGGTGTGACTTTAGTTGACAATCCCCAACAAAAGTATGAAATGGCAGAACTGAATTTGAGAGCAGGCGAGAAAATACTTGAACGGCATAGCTTTCAGTCTTCTGTCAAATATCTCATGGCTGGAATCGCGCTGCTTGAAAATGATTCGTGGGAAAAGAAGTACGGTTTGACTATTCGTTTACACGATGCAGGTTAGTTTCCTCTTCTATGCATATACTCATTTCTTGGGTGTTTCAGTCTCGCTCGTTCTTTCTAACATCGTTTTCAAATGGCATTATTATAGCTTCTGAAGCTCTATGCGCGACAGGTGATTTTCCGAAGCTGACAGCATTGGCTGAAAAACCATTGATTTACGCACGTTGTTTTCAGGACAAATTGAATATTTATAACAACCTCGTTCGTGCATTGTCATCGTCGGGTGAAAACGAAGAGTGCATTTCTAGGTGCGTTAGTGTTCTGTCACAATTGGGAGAGTTCTTGCCGAAGCATATCACTCCGGACATCTACCGCGAAGAGGTCGCGAAAGTAAAGCAAGCATTGATTGGACAGACAAAACAAGATCTATTATCATTGCCGGTGATGACCAAGGCAAAAAAGTTGACTGCGATGCGGTTCCTGAACCATATGCTGATAGCTACGTATTCGACAAACCCGCCGCTGAATCTGTTAGTCGTTTTTCGGATGGTGAGAATGACTGTGGATTTTGGTGTCTGTAATATTTCTGCCGTTGGTTTTGCATGTTATGGGGCATGGTTGGCTTCTAGTCCAAACGATGAATATGAAGGGGCGTTCACTATGGGGCGCGTTGCCTCAGATCTCATGAAGAAACTGTGTGGTGCAGAAGCTGAAATCCTACCACGTATATATCTTCTGGTCTATGGCATGATCAATATTTATAAAGAGTGAGTCGAAAGCGTGATGATTTGTTGTGAAGCCTGAAAAATGCATGCTAACTTCCTTTCTTCCCTATTTGCAGGCCGTGGCAAGCCTCTTTGTGCAAGTATTCTGAAGCATTCGATGCGGGAATGATATCTGGAGATACGGAGTATGCTTTGTCAAATATTACCTTGTACTACATGCTGTCTCTCTTCAACTGCGGATCCAACCTAAAGGAAACAAGCCAAAGTTTACACAAATTCGTTAAGCGAGCATTGCAGTAAGTTTTCTTTCTCCGAATATGCCTTTCTGACAACATGTTCGTTTCTCACAAGGCCTGATTTGTCTTGTATCCATTATTTCTAGGTACCAACATCAAACCGCGGCTAGAACGTTGGCGATTTCGGAGCAAATGGCGTATGATCTGATGGGATTAAAAAAGAATTGTTATGAGGCTCACTTCGGTCTGGATGAGGAGGCTTTGAAAAATTTCTTCGTTCGGAACAAGTTAGCAAATATGTCACGAAATCTGTACCAAAAGATAAAATACGTCACATATATGTGCGGTGATATGGATGCTGCCGCGAAGCATTACGACTTACAGGAAAAACTAAATGCAAATTGCTCGGTACAAGCAACAACTGGTGAGTTCGATTGTTCGTTCGGCCTCTGAAATTTGCTGCTGCTCTCTTTCCTTCTAACCAGAGTGATTTGGTTCCCAAAACAACATCAGGCCGAACGTCGTTTTTCTTCATCTCTACCTTCATTGATGGTCTAATTGGTCTGTACTTTGCGCGAAAACATCGAGAAGACGAAGCAAAATGGACTCATGTAGCAGAAAAGGCCATAGAGCTTATGAAGAAATGGACAGACAGTTCTTCATGGAATTGTGCGAACAAGTCATATCTTCTACAGGCAGAATACTTCTTTTTGAAGAATGATGAACGAGCATATGCATGCTACAGAGCATCTATAACGAAAGCGCGTGAACATAAGTTCAATCACGAAGAGGGCTTGGCACATGAGAAACTCGCAACGTACCTCCTATACAAGAACCAACATGACGAAGCGTTGCAACACTTTCAGAATGCGAAGAAATGTTATGCAACCTGGGGTGCAAACGTTTTAGTTCAACGCGTTGAGAAGGCTATCACGATTTTGTCTCCACTGTGCGTTGGCAGTATATAGGACGATGTGGTATATATGATGATATTGTAGTTTAGATAAGTCAATAGGACTACTTACTCTACAGTTCTTCGCGCCCTGGGTCGCCAATGAATTCTTGAATACTAACAAATCCGTCTCCATTGGCATCTGACTCGGTCCAAAATTCATCGGTCATCTTCTCGCCCATCAATTCAAATGCAGCAGCAAGTTCTTCCTTACTTATTTTTCCATCAGAGTCTAAATCCATCTGCTGAAATATTGCAGCAGCTTGCTCCAACGGATCAACTTCTTGTGTCTGTTGTTTCTGTCGCGTCGATGGAGGGCCCTCGGCACCTTTTGGGCCAGTAAATTCTTCCCATGATACATAGCCATCACCATCAGTGTCTTCGGTTTTGAATAGGGCATCTATGTCAACATTTTGGTTCTTACTTTCAAAATAATATGTTGCCTCTTTTCGAGATATTTTCCAATCTTTGTTTGAGTCAATATCTTTGAAGTCATTGGGAACTGGAGGTTGAATGTCAATAATCTCGACGTCATATCGAAGTATTGTATCTTTTGTCACTCCCTGTTCGGGCTTTCCCATTGTGCCATACGCAAGATGCGGTGGGATTACAATGTAAGCTTTGGAATGTTTGCACAATCCGATCAGTCCTTGATCCAGACCCGAGATAACTTTCCCTTGACCGACTGGAAAGCTAGGTGCAACGCCCAAATCATGCGATGATTCTATCTTTTTCCCTGTAGCATCATCATATGCAGTGAAGTGAAAGGCCACCGAGTAATCCTTTTGTACCTTCGTTGGCTTTTTCTCCGCATCGAAATCTGCACATGAGTTGGGTCCCTCGTGCACAGTCACCTTGATTTCTTCAGTGCCAAGCGCGAGAGTGAGTGTTGCTGCCCATGCGAGGGCGATAGTTGCGAGGTGATGTCGGATTGGCATGGTTACCAGAGGTTGTGCTAACGAGCATAGCAGACTGCCACAGTTTGTCCGGAAGCGATGACTGCTCTCTTTGACTCGTGATTGACCGCTGCCGCAGTTATCTTTATTTGAATAGAGGGCTCTGCCACCAGCACATCAGAGCAAACGAACCAGCAATAACAAAAATGGTGTTTTACTGTTGGTGATACTATCAGTAGCACTGTAGACCACTGCCACCTGCCACGCACCACCACCATGGTCGTCGGCTCTTCCAATCCTCCACTGCAGGTTGTGCTTGGTTCACGAGCCTCCTCTGATTCATCTGCGACACAATGTGCGGCAGAATCATCAGCAATTCGAGGCAATTCCACTGCTTATATTCTTGTGACGTCAGCGTATCCTCGCCTTGGATCTGGTCTGAAGTTAAAAATAGATGGTCGAGTACCCATGGAAGATAGAAAAGCGCCGCTTTCTCAGTTTCGTCCTAAATCTTTGCTGCTCAGTGTAAGTTGTTACAATTGTATACACAGTATCACCATGCATATCATCATAGTCTTGCTATTTCAAAATCTAACGTCTTCACGTCAACAATATTCATTATAATACATTCAGACCTTTCGAGTAGTAGCAATCAACATCTCGTCAACTCTTTCAACGTACTTCTCAGATCAGCTCACTTCCGAACAAGACAATGAAAAACTCGTGGATGATGGTGAAATTACTCCCTACGAAGCTGATGAAATGAATGATGAATGGGAAAGTCGTGAGTGGCAAAAGAGAATGGATATATTACCGAAGAAAATTGGATATGCATTATTGAGATTCCATGCCTGTACTGCATTGATGAGGTTTTATGAATTAATTATTGGGAGGTACATCTTGTGTGTGGATGGAAATGCACGGTTGGAAAGTGGCAGTATTCCTGGGAGGGACAACTCGACCTATGAGCATTCCGTCGATGTCATGGACAAACTTACACGTGATCCATTCCAAGCTTCTTTGCGCACGTCACAAATACTGCACAATCAAGAGCATTCACCGGGGAAAGTTCTCTCTTCTGATGGAAAAGAGACGTCCACGTCAAGTGAACTTTATAAACAAATGTATACAACGTGTTTTTGGGCCAACATCATCCCATTTTTGGCAGAACTGACAGTGCAGCATGGGGTGTTGCTGTATGGATACGGGGTGTATTACATGGAAAAGAAGAGGAGACGAAAAGAGAGAGAAATGAGTAATAATGATGATGATGAACAATGCAAAGATGAGCAGGATGAGACAGAACCCGTGGATGAAACGGCGTATGCGCTGTCAATATTATTCCGATCATCTCACTTGACTTTCTCGCGAGGTGTAAGTTTGATTGCTGCATCTGTTGGGGGTGCTGTTGGAAGTGTTATCTATCCTGGCTGGGGAGCTATTTTTGGTATTCAGATCGGAGATACGTCAGTGGGTGCATTGCTCGACTGAGTTGATGGACACGCGAATGAGAATGCAATACTATCTACCTCGAGTTGATTTGGTTAATTTTTGTTAGAAGCAGTCTGATAAATCATCATAGTCGTGCCCTGTACAACTTGTTAGTTTGCTCCAAAACTCAATCAGTTTGGGCTTGTTGTTTGCATCGCGGCTTTCTCCCCACCCAAAGTGATAAGAACCGCTGTCAACATTTCCCAATGCATACTCTTCGCCTGTTGCTAGTTTGTAAGTATTGTTAGCTTTGCTTACAGGTATGCCGCAAGGTCCCCATCCAGCGAGGAGCATCTTTGTATTCACAGTGCCCGGGTCCATTGTGAGACATTGAATTCTTCGCATATTTTCCAACAACTTCTGAGGATTATCAGCACTTGTATTGTGATCAATCTGATACTTTGATAAAACATTTGCCAACTGCTTTGTAAAGAGGAGATCACCAAGTTTGGAGTGGCTATAAAACGAGTGCCCAGAATATGGCAATGGCTGCACATCAAAATCTTTCTTTCCAACTTTCTTAGCAAACAACTGATCCACATCTGGCAAAACTCGTGATTGGCTAATGCTACTCGTTGTTATTATCCTTGCTTCATTCCCGCGCACTAAACACGGAAGAAGTTTCCTTGTCAAAGCAAATGGAGCCAATACATTAATTGCCATGGTAGAATCGTAGCCTTGAGCAGAAAAGCGTGGCTCTGGGTCGAAGACGCCGGCATTGTTGATGAGAATGTCGAGAGAAGGGATACTTGAAGCATCTTCTAGCTGTTCCCAAGATTGCAACTCAGCTTTGACACTTTCGGCAAACTTTTCCACCTCTTTCAGATCTCTGAGATCTGCTTGAATATATGCAACTCGGGCAGCACCTCTTGACTCCAAGTCTTTGATGAGAGATATGACTGCTGATTCAGTTCTTGACTTTCTGCCGTGTATCAAGATTTCAAAGCCATCATTTGCTAATCTTTGCGCGGTATGTCGTCCGATGCCATCCGTTCCACCTGATATGAGGACTCTACGAGAACGATGCATGCTAAGCGCCAGAGCAGTGTAGAAGGGAAGTATACAGCATACCAGCAGCAGCTTCGTAGCGTTGGTTCGATATCTCATAGCGTCGCTACACTCAAAAGACTGGGTTTTTAAAAAATGAGACTTTTTTTTTTTGCCAGGTTCGCGGAAAAAAATTAAAATTCGAGGGCCAAGAAGTAGTGCGTGAATGCAATATGAAGTCTTTGTGTGATATTGGTGTATGTTATATCGTTGTTGAGCTCTTTCAAAGGTCTTCTTTGTATTTGCAAAAGTTTAATAATAGAATTTGTGCAGGGCTTGCTCCAACGTAGCAACCTAAACACTTTTGTGAGAGTGTTCGTCAAAAATAATCTGGCTAAATTAGAAAGTCTCATTTTTTAAAGACCCAGTCATAGTACAATACCATCGGAACAGGAACCAGCTATCTTTGGTTGTGTGTCATGTTGTGTGCTGTTTGTGCGTGACTGAAGAAGGTGACTGAGGACTGAGGACTGAGGACTGAGGAGGAAGGATGACAGAGCGCGGAGCTGCTTGCGTGAGAGTTCGGCAAGGCAAGGGCGAAGATAATACGCAATATTGATTCAGGTATTGTAGAGGCAATAGGTTTTAGATCATTACAGTTCGTCTGAGGTGAAGTAAGTACTTAAGTAGAGCTATGATTCTCCAAACTCAAATGTGACTCCCTCTGCAAACGAACCATGTAGCAGGTGGGGCGTGAATACTGGCAATGGAAATCGAAGAATAGGCCCTTCCTCAAAAACCTGATCTCCCTCGACGTCAAAGATTGCGACATCTGTTGTCAAATCCTTGCCATTTGTTACCAACACGAGCATGTAGCACGCATCTTCTTCTGAAGGCAATGACACAGTTTTTCCCGCTTTGGGCACCAAGATTGCTTCGCCTGGAAATTCATATGGCTCAAAAGAAAAGTATTGGTTGTTTGTAGTGTCCTCTGAGTCAATCTTTGCGACAGCAGCAACGGGGCCGCCTAAGCCGCTAGTTTTGGGATTGACATTAACTTTTTTCCTTGCAACCAGAGGATAAATGTATCGATGTCGTCTCGTGCTTATATCACGCGGAATAGACGGGAATTCCGGTAGCCGAGTAGTCAGTACTTTTGGCTGATCGTTACCAATAGCGAGTTTCTTATTCTGAATGTCGACGGTATAACGAATTAGACGTGTAGGTGAAACATCACGGAATGGATTCTCAATTTGCCAAAAAGGTTCTTTGAAATCTGCAGCCAGCTCCATTCCGTCCATTTGTACTGTGTCAAACACAACATTGCCCTCCATATCTTCAAACGCATTTGCGTAGTGAAATGCAAAGTGTCGGTCCATTTTCACTACTGTGACTCGCTCATCATGAAACAAGTCTATGTCGCTCACAGCATCTTGCTCCTTGTCGTCAAGCAACGATCGCGGTATCAAGACAATATTAGAATGCTCTGCATCTTTATCTACTTCAATAGACCCAGCAAATCCCGCCGACCCAAACATTGCCTTGATTGCAGACATGGCATTGATCCGTGTATCGTTTATGAAGAAGATACAGTAATTTGTCGTCAATATGAAATCATGGATAAGTGCTGGCGCATCTAGTACAAAGTTTGGGGTTACACCATTCTTCCGCTTTGAACGGAATGTTGTAGCATCAACTTCATACAGCGATACTCTGAATTCTGACTTGATTGGATCAAATACTGAGCCAAAGTTCACGTAGGTCTTACGAGCAGGATCATATCGCGGATGGGCACTAAAGTTGTCTGAAAGTAAACCATCCAAGTCTGTCAGACCTGCTTTTCCTCTTCCGTTCTTGTTACGTAATGTCAATGGATCGAGTAAGTAAGGAAGACCACCTTCCCACAGTGCATACAGACTATCGCCGCAATGGATAACATTTGTGTTTGCAACGTGCTTGTAGTCCATCTGAAATAGATTCGCCATGAAACCGCCAGATTTTTTAGTTCCAAATAATCCTCGTTGACTCATTCCACCCATTTCTTTGTCCTTTATATATCCCTCCGTCTCTACGAATTTGTTTCTAAACAATACTTTACTTGGTTTGGAGGCATCAAATGTCATGGCTAAAATCATCCCATCGGCGTCAAAAGGATGGAGGCAAGGCGTCTCATCGTCTGCACAGAAACGAGCGTGACCATTTCTATATATTGTTCCTGTAGGAAAGTCTGATGGCAGCACATCTGGTAGCTCAATGACTGTCGGCTCCAGCTCAAATGGGCAGTTTCTAAAGCAGTTTTTCCAAGCTGCAAAATCGACGCCAGTTGTTATGACGGGTGAGTTTGGAAGGAAGTGCTGCGTAGAGGGTGCTGAGAGAGCAAGCACATGCGATACGTAGCATAGCAGGAGTATTATTATGATGGTCACAATGTTCCTCCGGGCTCTGCGAAAAGATCATCTTTGGCGCTTTTTTTCACCTTTGGCGCCAAAATTCGACGATCTTTTAGTCTCACACCTCACACAAACATCATCATCAACATCATAATATCCTATCAACATACCTACAACCCTACCACACCCAGCCATAGACCAGTGCTTACTCTTACTACTATCATTCAGCACCAGTGAGCAGACAATATAATGCCCGCAGCAATGGATGATGTTTCCGAGGCGCAGCATCTCTCACTTGATGCCGCAAACTGTTACTCTTCTGCTTGGTCTGATGCCATAGCAAAAGCTGAAGACAACCTACGCAATGTGTCATGGGGTGGAAGAGGGAAGGGCGGTCGTGGGGTCAATAGACGCACATTTCAGCCTCATGATATTGTTGTTGATAGTGTGTCATTAGAGTTTATCAACGACACATCCGTCACGGGAGCTGGTAAAGGAGGGTCAAAAACATTATTAGAAAATGCATACCTGAAGCTCCTGCCTTCAAAAGTTTATGCTCTTGTTGGACGCAATGGTGTAGGCAAGTCTATTCTTTGTAAAAGAATTGTTTCTAACAAGATTCCTGGATTATCTCCGCATATAAAATCATATCTTGTTCCACAAGAGGTGTTTGGACACGACGATTTAACACCAATTGACATTCTACTAAACCACCATGAACAAATGAATGACTCGTCCTTGGCAATCACTCATTTGGAGGAGGAAATGGACATGTTAGATGAAACTGCTGATGACTATGGAGAAAAGATTGAAGAGATCTGCAACCGCATTGCTGAACTTGAAGATTGTGCATCTAGTGATGGCAATGCTGTGATGGAGCAAGCACGTGAAGCTCTACATTTCTTTGGGGTGGACGAGACAACGTTTGACGTCCCCACAGCGAAGCTATCTGGCGGAGTTCGAAAAAAGATAGCTCTTGCATGTGCTCTAATGGATATGCCACAGCTTCTCATTTTAGATGAGCCCACAAATCATTTGTCATTCTTTAGCCTTTGCCAGCTACGAAGACTTATTGCAAATTGTTCTGATACCAAGACGACAATAGTTCTCGTGTCACATGATATTGACTTGCTCAATGATGTTTCAACGGATGTTATACACTTCCATGATCATACATTGGACTACTATACTGGAAACTACAATGACTACAAAAAGGTTCGTCGGGAAAGAATCGCCCATCAATTGAAACAAGCAAAAACTCTAGAGACACAGCGCTCTGCAATAGCTGAAAGCATTGACAATCTAAAAAAGAAAGCAACTAGCAGTGGCAGTCAAAAGGCGAAGACAAAGATAAACAAGCAGATTGCATCCAAAGCAAAGAAGCTGGATCGCCACGGTATCGAAAAGAATGAAAAAGGGCACAGGCGAACGAATCAAAATGATGGCGGCATCCGTAAAGGCAGCATCAATGCCATTGATGCATCCACGCGAAATCTACTGGAGCAGAAGCAGTTACTGAAAAGGGCAGAAGCTGATATTGGTCCGGTCCCGGACAAGGCAGTTCAATTCGACTTTCGTGACACTTCGTCAACTTGGGGTGACGAGCCCTTGGTCATGCTTATGGATGTGGGACATGCGTATGAAAAAAATGACAGCTCGACCGATGACGCAATAGTATTTGACTGCGTAGAGTTGTGCGTACGAGAGAAAAGTAGAGTCACGATACTTGGTGAAAACGGATCTGGGAAGAGCACCCTCTTGTCTATTATAGCGGGGGTCACTACCCCGAGTGAAGGTACTGTTCATCGAGCAAATGGCCTCAACATTGGATACTTTCATCAACATTCTGCTGATAACTTTGTCAGTGATAATATTGACAGCGATGGTCTTGTGACGGCGTTGTCGTTTCTACAAGAGAAGTTTCCTTCCAAGACAGAACACGACCTCCGCAGCGAGCTAACCAGATTTGGACTCAGTCCAAAACAAGCAGGTACCAACGTGCGTTTCATGAGTGGTGGTGAAAGATGTCGATTGAGCATGGCAACAATGTGTTTGGAAGACCCTCACGTATTAGTCATCGATGAAATATCTAATCATTTGGACAGTGAGTCGGTTGAAGCGTTGATATTCGGGTTGCAAAAATGGACAGGAACGATCGTAATGGCGAGCCATGATGCCAACCTTGTGAGGTCTGTGGGTGATCCAAAGGAGTGTTTTGTGCTTTTTGATAGGAAACTTCGAAGAATTGAAGGTGGAATAGATAGATACTTGCAGATTGCTTTCCACGTTGAGTGAAAAGAGGATGAAAAGATAAAAAATGACTAATTTGAGAAGAAGGTTAACCTTAAGTGTGATACCGTTCGCTTTCTCTCTTTACTATTACCACAGCCTCAAAACCACTAGGGCACCCCAAGACTGAGAAGTGAAGAGCAAACGCACCAAACCCTCCATCCATCCGAGGGCTCATGTAATTTCTGAATGATACGGTGAGTGGTGATAAAACTACTAAAAGTTACAGTAATGATCATTAGTGAGCACTTCCCTGCCATTATAATTTGAAGATGATGGCCACGGCTGAGCGGCCTGCCTCGCGTGGTGTCGACGGCGAGAAGAAGCAGCAACCGCATCATATTAGAGAACAACCTCCATCACATCGTAGCCGCATGCGGAGAAGGAATCAAATAACAGCAGCCGCGGCCACTACTATCCTCGTCTCCACAGCAGCAGCGGCCGTACTCACATCGGAGCTACCATCGGCTCTTGCCTCTACGGGTGGATTCCTTGCCTATCCACAGTCGCGGAACTATATCGCCTACAAATCTATTCCCATCGTCCCCTCGGCCACACATCCAGAATCCCTTATCGCAGAGGAGGAGCCTACACCGCAACATGTTAATTCGGGTAAACGGTGTGGTGTAGTTGATGGAGGCAAACGCGATTACAGTAGACCAATGAGTCGTGACAATTCTCTCTTACCCCTTAATATTCAAGAAGTTTACGTGAGTGGTTCAGAGATCGAAGTGACTGTAAATTTATTTGGCGTCGAGGATGGTGGCCATTTTGAATTTCATATTTGTGCACTAGAGTACCCTCAGATGCCGACAGAAAGGTGCTTTCGGAAGCATCCCCTAATATTTGTGAAGGATCACTACTATGGTGCCGTGAAAGATAAGATGTATCCAGAACGTGCTTATGTTCCCTTTGAACAAGCCTTTGGCAACTCAATGACACGAATAGAAAGTGAAGATGGGGATATGGGTTCCATGATGGAGTTTAAATATACGTTCAAGCTACCAAATAACACAGATCTCTGGACGGACTTTGATACCTTAGGACAGCAGGAAGTAATCGACCCGGATGCGACCAGCTTCAGTGTTCAGGTACCAATTGATGATATTGACTCGTTGTTAGAAAGTATCGATGAAAAGTATAAACCATTCAATGGAATGACCCATACGAGTGGGTCAACTGGCAAAGATGCCGTCCTCATCTCAGCCATGGTTACCAATGGTCAAGGCATGACAACAGTAGTGTCAATGAATGAGATTCCCACTATTCATGAGAATGGTCCAATTGTGGAGGCTACCGCGATTTGTACATTTGGAGATGCGTCTATTTATGGTGATGGTGTCACAAATATGCCTGAAAGTATTAAGAGAATTTGTGGCTTAATTGAAGAACCGCCGCTTGCAGCCTTTTCTCAAAGTACCTCAGGTTCCGATTCTAATGGAGACATGCCATCATCATTCCCTAGCACAAAGTATGCCCTTCTTAGATGGCACTACCAAACAGCTCGTGATTGCTCTCCTTCGGGCTACAATACCTACTCTTGGCCAGAGGAATGGGGGCTGTGGCAACCCCAGAAAGGCGGAGAGTGTGATGATGATGAGTCACAAGATGAGTATTGGAACTGTGCTGAGGTTCTCATTTTGAATTCCACTGGAACTAATACCAATATGTCGAATGAACCACCTACGGCCATCAAAGACATCTTCACAATTGATGCCAACGAAGAAGTACAATTAAATGTACTTGCCAATGATATCAATCCTAACGAGGGCGAATCACCGTTACATGTTGGAAGTGTCACGAGTCCTATGCATGGCATTTTGGGGATTTCTCAGGATGGATCTGCGGTCATTTATGTTCCTGACACAGACTATGTCGGCTTAGACTCATTTGAATACAAGTCTTGTGACAAACGTTATTCCTGCGATGATGCTGAAGTGGACATCCAGGTTGGCCCAACGATGGATTTTGTCTTTGCCAAAGATGACGAGGCTACAACCACAGGAACAGAGCCTGTCTTCGTCAACGTTCTTGACAACGATATCGTTCGAGTCGATAATTGGCCTTTGTTCGTTGTAGGCTTGCCACGTGACGGTCGTCATGGAAAATGCACAGTAACTCCAGATTTTTGGATTCTCTACAAGGCGAATCCTGGATATGAAGGACGAGACAGATGCTCTTACAAGGCGTGCATTACTACCAATATCTGCGATACAGGTGTGGTCTATATTGACGTGAAGGCGGTCCAAGAAGATGCCGCCACTGTTCCCACCAGCCCAACAAGTGTATACAACATCGTTGCTGTGAATGACGGTGCTATCACTCCCTTTAATCAGCCAATCAAAATTGATGTACTTGCCAACGATGAAGTCGACGGCAACGTGAAACCGAAAATCAAGGACAGCAATGGAGCAATCAATGGTGACTGTGAAGTCTTGGACAATGAGCTCTTGTACTCACCCAAATTAGGATTCAGTGGCTGGGATCGATGTGGCTACACTGCGTGTCTTGGAGATGATGTTTGTGATGAAGCCCTCGTCAAGATTAAGGTAATTGGAGATGTTGTTCCTGAGGAAACAATCGATGAACTTCAAGTTCCTGAGGACACAATCGATGCACTTTCAGCTACCTTGAAACCTTTCGCAAAGCCAGATTATGCTTCCGTCGTAGAGGGATCATCGGTCAAAATAGATGTATTAAAAAATGATGAGGATCCTAATGGAGACTCTTTGGAGATTTCCTCAGTGTCTTCTCCACTTCATGGAAGTGTAAAGATTGCCAACAATCTCTTGAGATATACCTCGATAGCTGGATTCACAGGGACTGACTCATTCAAGTATTCAGCCTGTGACAAAGCCAATCGTTGTGATTCTGCAGGCGTAGTCGTCACTGTTACTGCTGAAGTATTTGCCGAGGATGACTCCGTTACTACAATCTCTGCTCCGATATTGATAGATGTGACTGCCAATGATCGCTCATCGTCGGGCGGAGCCTCTCTTGTTGTTATTAGTGTCAAAGACGGCAAACATGGTTCTTGCTCGATCACTGCACGCAACAAAGTGAAATACATACCCAACGATGGGTATTCAGGCTTGGATCGATGCAATTATGTTGTATGCGCCGGTAGCGTGTGTGATCAGGGGCGTGTTGAAATCAATGTTCTTCCTCCCCTTCAAAGTATGCAGGAAGCCCCGTTCCAAGTAGATTTAGAAAAGGTATACGCCAAAGACGATCATATAGTTGCTGTTCTCGACGAATCTATATCAGTCGATGTAGTATCCAATGACTTTGTAAAAGGAATGGGCCTACTATCTATTACGCACACGGATGGTTCAAAGAACGGTAAATGTGAAATCACGATTGATAATAAGATCCTGTACACCCCAGAGAAAGGTTTTAGAGGCTCGGACGAATGTGGCTACATTATCTGTCACGTCAGCAACATGTGCGATGAAGGAATCCTTCGAATTGACGTAATCCAAGAGGATATTCTTCGGTCATCTTTGACTATGTCGGCTGCAACAACTTCCACTCTGCCTGGGAATGAAATTTCTTCCGCTGACGGAACTATCTTTATACCCGCATCTGCAGACGCAACGATTACAACAGAGTTCCCTGCTGGTAATTTTGGAGATGTGACGACGTTATTTGTTAGTAGTGCATCAAGCAGCGCCGGACTCCGTGACACTATGATGAAATTTCATACATCGACGATTGATGAATCTGACTGTAAAAATGGAATCGGGAGTGCAACTGTTTCCATCTATTCACTCGCATATGCAAGTGATGGTGGAACACTGATAACTACTTCCAATAAGTTTTGGTCTGAGATGGAAGTAACATGGAATGATGCCCCTGCCGGCGATGGTATTGTGATAAACGACATGGGGACAATAGAGGTAAACACTTGGTACGATGTCGACGTTTCATCTGCCGTGACGTTAGGGGACCCTTTGAGCATCCGTCTCATTTCACACGCGGGCGGAGAATCAATTGCGCTTTATGCCTCAAGAGATCATACAGATGAAACATTACATCCAATGTTGAAGATCAGATGTTTAGGCTAGCTAAAAAAGAATAAGTTGATACATTTCTTGATTCTATTGCTCATTGTTTCGACTCGGCTTGACTCTTCGTAGATGGATGGATAGATATCTACGTACTTACAATACGTATCGCAAGTACCAATATGGACTTTGCTCCGCTACCATTTTTTACTTGCACTTGCCTGCTTTGATACAGTGCTTGCTCGTTGCCTGCTTGTGCTGCAGCTTGCTTCCAATAACACAACCACAGCAATTGACAACAGACACTATGACGACAACAAAGGTATGCCTCCTCACAGGTGCTAGTGGCACAATAGGGTTCGCCATCGCAGAGGCTCTAAAAGCGTCATCTTCCGACGCTGTCAAGTGGCACATAATTGTCATTGGCCGTCGGCCTCCGTCAGACCATTGTGATAAGTTTCTAAAAGTTGATTCCCTCTCCGATGAAGATGCGGTGACTGCAGTGATAGATGAGCATTTTGAATCAGTTAAGAATGGCTCAGATCCATCTCTGAATAGGTTGGATCTACTTGTCAATTGTGCTGGGTGCTCTCTTGGAAATGAACCCATCTGTGATGTTTCCGCAGCGGATTTTCGCATGGTCATGGAATTGAACGTCGTGGTGCCGTTTATTTTGAGCAAGTACGCCATGAAAAAGATGGCCACTCCTGATGGGGGGAGGATTATCAACATTGGAAGTGTGGCGGACCAAGCTCCACGTCTACATTCAATTCCGTACACAACATCAAAAGTTGCCTTGAGGGGATTAAACAGGTGCCTTTCTGTTGAGGGCAGGTTTTTGAGCGAGACTACCAAAAGTAATGCTGAAGGGGGTGTTGTTGCAGTTTGTTTAGTCAATCCTGGAAATGTCAAGAGTGCCATCATGTCCGAGGAAGAAGCAGCAAGACGTGCGAAAGAAGAGGGGTTTGTAGAAGCTGATGATGTGGGTAAATTCGTTGCCAACATTGCCAATCTTCCAAATGAAACAAATGCTCTAGAGTGCATGCTGATGCCTACTCGTCAGCCTTTGATTGGACGTGGCTAATTATGCCAAACAATTTAATCTTCGCCGCCTTCAATCGGTCTCAGTTATTTTTATGAATACAATTATCTTCTATGCAAACTTCTTTCTCAACACATGAACAACCTTCAGTACTAGGCAGTCGCACAACATGTCCTGTGTCATCGGCTAGTACCCCAACAAAGCGAGTCTCAACATTGTTCCTATACTGAGGTCCCAAGCACGTCGCCTAACTCTGTTTGACTTTTCTTTGCACCCTGCTTGCGCTGAGGTGGATTTGTCAACGAAGCCGCCGCAGCACTTGCCCCCAGATTCGGAGGAGCAACTGATCCTAGCGCATTTATTTCAGCTAGAATCTGCTGATTGTTAATGCGCAAATTGGTTTGGAATTGTTTCATAGTCTCACTAAAAGTCCCAAAAAGTTCAATGAATTGACTATTCTGAGCGACCAATCTTCGGAGAACATTTTGAACAGGGACTGCGTTGTGAGTGGGAACCGCTGTGTTGATAGGTACCGTGATTGCGCTCTGTGCACTTGGTAGCGTTAGCTGTGGCACGGGTGGAGCAAGTTCAGTGCTGGGGGTGTCCCTCTTGCGTTTCTTCTGGTCTCCTTCAACTGTATCTCCAATCTCTTTTACCTTTTTGATGAGGTTATTAATATCCTTTGATCGTGTTGGATTGCCTCGTTTCGTCTCAGGGTCCCAAACCTGGCCTTTGTTAGGCATGAAGTAGGAAATAGACTTTTTGTAGAAGTCTGAAGAGTAAAAGTGTAAACAAGTAAAGAAAGTTGAATATAAAGGTAAGTTCATATCATGTGGCATGTAGTCACAAGGGGTATGGTGCCTTCAGAAACTTACCCAATACGTGGTGACTGCAACGGATGGGTGTAGGAATATCACCATGGAGCATATCGGCATCCGCGTCACCACAAATCTTCTTATTCATCCACTTCAAGATGGACTCGGGAGTAACAGTGGATAGTTCATCTTCAGAGAACTGGTAGTTTAGAGGGAAAGCTCTGGAGTGGTTGTGTTCCATATACTCATGAAGGACCCTCTGGTATCGGTTGATTTGACTTGCTTTGGGTGTCTTGACGGACACATCTTCGTCGTTGGTTGACATTATGAAATCGAACAAGCAATGTCGTCGGTGGTTGTTAGCGTCAAGATTGAACGAATGAAGTGCTATGTCGTCGTCGTCCTTGTTGTCCGGTGTATTACAGCCGTCCTACTTTGTCCATTGAGGTGCGGTCAAGGAGTGGGGGTGATGAAGGAGGTGCACAATAGCAACAACTTTTGCCAGTGGAAAAACAAAAGTGAGAGGAAAGATTCTCTTCATGACTGCACAAATCACTACTGATTCCTACATGCATTTTGGGGTGGTGGTTCGTGTCACAGCACGACTAGCTTCTCGCCTCTCTCACCAATTTCCACGAGGCACTGCGTTTGACATTTCAAAATTTCAACATGCAACGAGAGTGATAGATGCTTAAAATCATGGCCGCTCCATCAAATAATGCTGCAGCTGCAGCCAAAAAGAAGTCATTCCTTCAAAATATATTTTCGCTCTCTACTCTCTCGTCAGCAGCAGCGCTGTTTTACGTGTACTTTGCGTTTTCAAATCTGCTCAACTTGATGTACCCATTGAGGAATATCCCTGTTGATGTATTGAGTAGTATTCCTAACGAGAGAAAGGTATTCCCATTCTGGGATTGGAAGCAGAAGAGTGCAAAACAGGCAGAGCTGGGTTTGCGAGTATATCTGTCGGCTGAACCTAATTTTTCTCTTGATTTCTTCGCAGAAAATGATGACTTCATAGCTGATGAGGAGGATCCACGTGATGATGCGGCAGCAGCACCAAAAACAATTAACAATGGCAACTCTTTTTTACTCTGGTCGGAGGATGACGCCTTGAAGGCAACGACTTCTTTTCCGTCCAGATCATTTGTACTTGTGTCTGGGGATGAATCTTCCCCGAGGACATGCGATAGTGGCACCAACAACGAAGATGAACAAACGTGCACCTCAGCGCAACAAACATCTCAGGATTTTGCGCATCAATGGCTAGAAGATTCAATCAAACATGAAAAGCAACTTCAGTCAGATGGAGGTGGTATTATGGCTGCGATGAACAGTGCCGGCGGAGGGATTGAGTCGACTTCTGTATTGCTCACGGTTTATACCTCATTGACTAAAACTGCCAAACGATTGGTTGACAATGTTGTCCAAAGTATATCTGGTGGTAGCAGCACAGATATAAATGAAGTCTCAGACAAATCTGCGCAAGAGGATGAAAAGGAACCAAAATCAATTATTCACATCAATCAAAACAACCCTGTTTGGCGATCAATCATGTCGAATGGGACAGCATATGTGCACGTGTTGCTTGTTCGTCAAACACCTGCATTCATATCTTCGTCTCTTGATCCACGTACTGCTGCTACTCGTGTTCAACAGCTTCACTCACAACACAATGTTCTTTTTGGGAGAGTGTCGATGATGAAGCAAGATTTACCGTTGCATGTTCCTTCCCCAAAACGTTTATTGTACCGCGACATTTTGTTTGCAATTAAGAAGTTTGGATTATGCAAAGTATGGGATGACGGCAGTTGCAGTTCGATGGTAGCTCCATGGAATATTGGTTATCATCAGCCACAGGAGCAGGCCGATTATCAATTGGCACAGCAGCACAAAAAAGAGGGTGTAGCGTATCCTTATTGGAAGCCGGAGGTACGCATTCATTTGATACAAGAAGAAGAAGGCTATCCAATTGAATATGCGAATAATGTTGGATTCGAGGTTATAAGACTTGCCCGAGGAGATGGTCAACATTCGAGTGGCTACGCATACTTGCCATCAGTGCATGTTGACGAGATTGGACTCACAAGTGACAAATACATCCCTCTGAATGAGACGGTTACGGCGTTACCTTTGAGAATTGGTTTTCACAGTGGCATGGAAACAGGTAAAGACACGCAGTCGCAGGAGGGGATCACTCCTGCGAGATATCGCCTTTTGAATCATCTGTCGGCTGCATTGGAGTCGCAGGCTGAGATGGGGTTTGAGCAATCTGATATTGATGACTTGCGACGTTTGATTGCGGAAACAAACGTGGTGCTACTTGCCATTACAATTTTGGCATCAGTTCTTCATCTACTCTTTGAGTTTTTGACCTTCAAGAATGATGTGGATTTCTGGAAGAGCAACACTGACCTCACTGGTCTCTCAGTTCGAGCACTCTGGCTTGATTGGATGAGCCAAGTTGTGATATTGTTGTACTTGATTGAAATGGATTCAAGTTTGTTAATGACGATTCCTACAGGTGTAGGTATGGTCATCGCTTTGTGGAAATGTCAGAGGGGAGCTGGCTTGAAATTTGTCAAAGTTAGCGCAGGTGAAAGGGAAAAGAAGGCGTGGTACCAATCAGTTTTCGGAGTCTTTGGTTATGAACTTCGTGCCACCAGGTTGCGTGCAGCAGCAGGCAAGACTTCTGAATCAGGATCCAATGACAATAATCTCGCCGCACTGACGGAAGAGATGGATCAGATTGCTACAAGTGTTCTTGGCAAATACTTTTTGCTTCCACTTGTTACCACCTACGCCATTTACTCTTTGATGAAGGAAAATCATTCCGGTTGGTACAGTTGGTTTATTACAACGGCGTCTTCTTTCGTGTACGCCATTGGGTTTGTTCTTATGACTCCTCAATTATTCTTGAACTACAAACTGAAGAGTGTCGCGCACTTGCCATGGAGAGTATTGGGATATCGTTTCGTGGTAAGATATCTGCCCCTCATCATTTCCTTTTCTTGCTGCACCCTCTTTCGTCTAACTAAACGTGGCTTTATTTTTGCCCATCAACAGAATACGTTCATTGATGACTTGTTTGCTTTCATCATTCGAATGCCAACGATGGCAAGAATGAGTTGTTTTAGGGATGACGTGGTATTCTTTGTTTACCTGTGGCAACGCTACTTGTATCCGGTCGACACTTCACGTCCAGTAGAAGGAGGAGGCGTTGCAGAGACTGATGCGGTGCAAGAAAAGGAGAAGGGCACCAAACAGAAGCAGTCATAATTGATATAACAAAAGAGCTCAAATAATAGTTACAAGACTACAAGCTCCTCTATGGATGCTAATCATTTCTCTACCAACAGCACATCTTCTCCGAAGTACAGAAAAATGTCACGTGAAGGATCCAATCTCTCATTGTGACAGTATCCTCTGTCCACCTTTTTACTTCAACCTACCCATCATATCTCTACTAGACTCTATTGTACACAGCGGCGTCGAAAACATACTTCAAACTAGTCTCGCTTGTTACAATATTATAGACGAAGGAGCTGCATTGAAATTATCAGAAGATCGCTTTAGTTTATCTCCACATACAGGCACACATAGAATCGCAACGGAACAATGTAATTCGACACTTCTCCTCCAGTTGCATTTGATGTTTCTCTTGTAACAAGGTGCCATTCATGTTGACAGGATACATACCTACTTTCACTTCCCTTTAGGATTGTCTGGTAAGTTCCAGTGACACAGCTAGACTGTCATAAAAGCTTTTATTGACACATATTTAGCAAGAGCAAAAAAAGCATCAATGAGATCTGCTCTTTTTGCTCCCACAATGATGTCAAAGCCGACACCGTTGTTACTCTCTAACGCTGCGCCAACAACGCCTCTCTTGAGTCTCAGTCTTCTATTGTTCCATCATCATCAACATGGCCATCAACAACAATGTCTCCTCAAGTCCGTCCAAGGCCACCGCAATCCAGTATGCCAAGCAAGGTCAAGCCGCCTCGGCCGGATCGAAAAAATTCTCACCCAACGCCGTTGGTGATATAGCAATGCCCACGACAGGTGGGACAACTCCTCCATCATCTTGTTCGATCATCACCACCAAGATCAAGGCCCCCGCCAAGACGTCCGACGGCCCTGAGGCATCAAAATCATCGACGGCGGAATTTTCGGCTGATGCTGTTTATAATGGTGCATCGGCATCATCCGATGCCAACGACCGTGATGCCAGCTCGTCCAGTGTTGGTGCTTTCTCTGGTGGAGAATCTTTCTCTTGTTACGAGGAGACAGTGGCTGATGATGGCAATGCTATATTTTCTGCCGCAAATGCCATGTGGTTTGAGGATCCTAACCAGCAGGAAAGCAATGACAAATCTAGTGAGGATTACAATTTCCATGCTACTGCCAATGGTAGCGGCAGGAAGGAGGGTGAAGAGGAAGGAATCACCGAGGAAGAGAATGAATATAAGATGGATGCAAGGTGAGAGAATGTTTTGGTTCTTCAGGCTGTTTGTTATGCGATTGTATGCCACAACGTGCTCACACACTTCAATCGTATTGCTCCTCTCTCCACATTTCCTCAGCACTCCAAAAATACACCTGTGTGAAGGAGTAGTATGTGATGGAGATTTCTGTTGCTGTTACCATTCTGCCACCTTCAGTAATGTTGCATCTACTGCCGGTGAGGATACTACTTTCACCACTGATGACTACGAGGACAAGCCTTCTGTCTGTAGCAGTGACTTGATGAATCTCCCAATCGAGAAGATGCTACCAAGGACAAGAAATGATACTACTTCCACCATTGCTACCACTGCCACCGACACAACTGGAGAGGAGGCAACTGCTACTACTGCTGTAGCAACTACTGCTGATGAGCAACGTTCCTCTAACACTCCGAAAATTCTCCTTTGTGAAGGAGTGGTATGTGATGGAGATTTCTGTTGCTGTTACTATACTGCCACCTTCGTCGAGGATACTACTATCTCTACTGTTGCCGCTGGAGAATGCGCTCTTGGTGGTTTCCCTCAAGCATACTACGAGGAAGATTCTGCTTCTTTGCAAGACTGTGGAGCGTCTTCTTCTAGCAGGAGTGCTTACGAGGATGACGACGAGGACGATGGATTCTCTGAAGCATACTACGAGGAAGATTCTGCTTCTTTGCAAGACTGTGGAGCGTCTTCTTCTAGCAGTGCATACGAGAATGACTACGAGGACGATGGATTCTCTGAAGCATACTACGAGGAAGATTCTGCTTCTTTGCAAGACTGTGGAGCGTCTTCTTCTAGCAGTGCATACGAGGATGACGACGAGGACGACGAGGGTGGCATGAAAGATGACGGGTCTGCTTCTTTGCAAGACTGTGGAGTATCTTCTTCTAGCAGTGCATATGAGGATGACGACGATGACAAGACTACTTCTTTTCAAGACTATGGATTACCTTCTGTGTCTAGCAAAGAAGCTGCAACTGGATATCAGAAACTGATGAATATCCCAATCAAGAAGAAGTCGTTGAGAACAACAAATGATAATACTTCTTTGATAAGCACCATTCAGACAGAACAGGTTGACGTTCTTGTTGTGGTTCGAAATATTCTTTACGAGGCTACAGAGGGAGATCTCATTCGTCTCATCAATGAACAAGGGTTGCATCCACGAAAGTGTGACTTGGTGATGAATAAGGGTTTCGCATTCGTTACGTTTCCTACTTTCCCTGAAGCAGTGCATGCTTGCAATGTGTTGGATAAAGTGAGCTTCCTTGGACGTCAACTCAATGTGGTCATGTCGGACAAAAATCACAGATACAGTCTGACCTCAACAACTTCTCTTCCACCAGGTGAGTTCTATCTAGCATGGCATGGTTGTACTTCTTGGATATACCTAACAAATTTTCACACTTCACTTTTACAGAAGATTACAGTGCGATGAATGCAACAGGCCAAGCAGAATCGATCTTTGGAGGCGCTAACTTTGCAAATATGCAGTGTACTGAAGATGACTGTGGTGACAATTGTAGACACCCTTCAGACGACATTGGCCCCTCCGAACGTGCTGACATAGAGGATCGGTATGAAAGGAGGCCAAGATTCACTCCCACTCGTTCGTCTGATCCACCTGATGACTGGGAATCGATTTACGGCATTACATCCTCAGAATTGGAGGGTCTAAGGGCAAAAGCGCTCAAGAATCTCGAACCTTTTAGGAAAGATTGTCCCGATCTGGTCTATTATTTGAGTGAGCTAATCAAGATAGTTGTCCCAGGAGATCGAATGTTCTTTATTCTACTACATTGCGCTGTGCAAATGAGTAGAGGTCTCATTAACGCAAATTGCGGAGGTAGCCATGCATTTGGAGAAGACATTGATTTGGCCTCTTTGGGGAATTGTTCTCTTGAAGCTTTGAACGCATTGAGCGAATACTTTGAGCCATTCTCTACCATCAACATGGGATCTATTGCCAAGGCGATTGGTGCCCTTAATGGTCGTCAAGATCTTTGTCCTACAACAACGAGGAAGTTTTCACCTTGTGATCCACTTGCTGCCAAGGATCCATTGCCAGATAAGGTTCTAGATGTGTTGCGAATTGTGTTCGGGCATTTTGAAGCTGTGAAAGCCAACGCTCTCATGTTCTCCGCTGCTGGTACTACAACGAATGTCAATGAGAGAATTCTCTTGAAGCTCGCTCCTTCGTTTGATGATTCGGAGCATGTCTCCATCCCAGAGATCCTGATGAACCATATCCAATTCTTTCGGAGAGCCTTTCATAAGTCATCGCTTGTGGATACATATACGAAGATGAGTGCAAATTTTCAGCGCTTGTCTGAGTGTATCAGTTCACATCTTGTGGATAAGTGTGATGTTATACCTGCTAAATCCCTCTTCGACCACGGTTGTGACAGCAATGATCTTCCAATGATCGGAAGAGACCCAAATGCGACAGAAGCATCTCTTGAGATGTTGGTCGGATCAGCAGGGCACTGCCGAAGAGATGCCATAAAGACCTATTGTATAAGTCATCCAGAGTCACCTGCATCTAAAGGACCTTCTGTAGTCCGAGGATATGCACTTGCTAATTTGGAGGATATTCTAAAACGTCAGAGAGAGTATCAAGAGGATGGAAGGGTGGATTTTATACCCGAGACTTTTGAAGATGTTTTATGCTGGCATATCCTTTCGAATATGAGTACAAATAGGTGGGACAAATTGAGTAAACAGGAAAAGAATGAGTGGGTGAATGCCATGAAAGTTGGGCTCCGGGAGAAGTCACGAAAACGAGAACGAGGGGAGACTGATGTGTCTGATGATGTATCTGGTGATGTGAGGGGAGGAAAGATTCGAAGGATGAGGAAGAAGAAGTGCAGCGTACCAAACTGTCCAAACCGAGTTGTACAAGGAGAAATATGCGTTACACACGGAGCGAAGAAGAAGAAGTATACGTGCAGCGTACCAGACTGTCCAAACCGAGTTGTACTAGGAGGAGTGTGTGTTACACATGGAGCGCAGAAGAAGCAGAGTAAGGCGACGAAGAAGAAGAAGGAATGCATCGTACCAAACTGTCCAAGGAAAGCTGTGCAAGGAGGAGTGTGCGTTACACATGGAGCGAAGGTGAAGACGTGCAGCGTACCAGACTGTCCAAACCAAGTGAGGCAAGGAGGAGTGTGTATTGCACATGGAGCGAAGGTGAAGGTGAAGAAGAAGAGGGCATGCATCGTACCAAACTGTCCAAGGAAAGCTGTGCAAGGAGGAGTGTGCGTTACACACGGAGCGAAGGTGAAGACGTGCAGCAAACCAAACTGTCCAAAGAAAGCTATCCAAGGAGGAGTGTGTATTGCACACGGAGCGAAGGTGAAGAAGAGGAAGACGTGCAGCGTACCAAACTGTCCGAAACTATCTCAGCGAGGAGGAGTGTGCGTTACACACGGAGCGAAGACGACGAGGTGCAGCGTACCAAAATGTTCAAGACAAGCTCTACAAGGAGGAGTGTGCGTTACACATGGAGCGAAGGTGACGGCGAAGACGTGCAGCGCACCAAACTGTTCAAACCTAGCTCGGAAAGGAGGAGTGTGCATTACACACGGAGCGAAGAAGATATGAAGAAGTGCACAAAACCAAACTGTCCTTGCTTCACAACGTGCTTTGAAGTGGAAATCAGGAACGACACCGTGGAACAGCAAACCTTTGGCACGATTGTTTGTAACATAATCTTTCTATTAGTAGTTATAAAAACACTTGAGAGCTCTACTTCTTCCGCAGCGGGTGGTTTCGAGCTAGGCGTCTTCCACTAGTACAGAACATTTGTCACGTGAAGGATCCATCTCTCTTGTGACGTGTCCTTTGTGCTCCTTTTTTCTTCACGCGTCCTGCGCATCACAGATCCCTTGCGGGCCGACGGCATAGGAGGCGTCTGCCTCGGGTAGCGTAGGAGAGTCAAAAACGGTGCATATGCGGTTCTCTCCGCGTCCCTTACGAAGTCTCAAACGAGTTGTGGATGCATGTGCAATGATATTTCCACCAATGGGCTTGGTTGAATCCTTGGCGAAAGACATTCCATCGGGATTGGCAACAACTTGATTTGTGATGAAAACAGCTACACCAAACTCTTCTGCGAGACGAGTCAACTGCCTCAAGAATTGAGCCAACTGCATCTGCCTCTCAGACAACTCACCACGTCCACTGTAATCTGTACGATACAATGCAGTTGCACTATCTACCACAATCAAAGCGTACCTATCTTGAGACATGATGGCAGCGGCCATCTTGAGAAGCTCTGTTTGGTGCTCACTGTTGTGGGCACGAGCATATGCTACATTCTCTAGTGCAACAGAGGGGTCCATTCCAAACCTCTCGGCAATGGCTTGGAGACGTTGTGGACGGAACGTACCCTCAGTGTCGATATAGATTGCCTTCCCCTCTGCTCCGCCATCCGTAACAGGCATCTGACACGTAACACAGAGAGTGTGGCAAAGCTGCGTCTTTCCCGTACGGAATTCTCCAAACACCTCGGTAATGGATCCAGTTTCAATACCACCCTCTAGGAGCTTATCCAACTCAGTTGATCCGGTGGTAAGAGTCACGAGAGACTTCCTATCCTCAAGGGCATCCGCAGCAGTCTTGAATTCCATCACAACCATCCCCTTGACAATTTCCTTGATCTTCAGAACTTTGGCTTCAGAGAGGCCACGTACTTCCGACAACTTTCGGACAGTTGCATGGGCAACAGATTCGACAGTGTGGAAACCAGCATCGTTCAATTTCTGGATGTCATTGACTGCTACTCCATGTTCTTGGAGGCCATCCAAAGGTTGATAGGCGATGTATGTCTAAGAAATTTAGTTGGGGAAAAAATGAGGAGGATGTTAGAAAGAAGAATATTACAGAAAGAGACGGCATCAACCCTGTCGTGTAATGATGGCATTGCAAGCATTGCCGATTCTCCTCCAAATCATGCATAATATGAAAATAATTCTGCGAGGATAAAATGAAAAATGCATCGACCCCAATGACAGCAACAATGTCCCAACCGCTCTTCCATAGAATTCTATCACGATTTAACAGGCGGTGGGAAAGATGCCCCCCGCTCTTACATCAACGGATCCAATCCCGACCTCCGGTGCACGTGATGAATTACTCATCGACCCCACAGGCAGAGGTTATATGATTACCAGTGATTCACCCCCATCCACCCCCGAAAATGACGAGCAACAAAAATAATTCGGGGTGACAGCGCAGGCGACGCCGTGCTGAACAACACGATCAAAGTGCATTTTTTACCGGCCACGGATACCTAAATGACAGAAAATGGTGACTCACCCCATCTTCCTCTCCCATTTGCTCATTTTGAGCGGCTTCTTCATAGTATTGCTGTGCTACGGCTGCCATGGTTTCTATTGGTAAGGTGTAGCGATGTTGTCGTGTGAGCTGTGAAACAAAAGACAAAAGCCAAAAGTGACAAAAATGGGAGGAGATGACGCCGAGAAAAAAGCGCCTCAGGAGCTCCCACCCAAATGTTTAAGCGGTAACTTAAGCGCCTATTTCATACTATTCCTACCGTAGTGAGTCAAATTTTAGTGCTTAAATATAGGTCTTCCCTTCTAAGTCTCTTGCCCCTTTTTCTGTCCTTGATGGATGGCGCGGGGCTATCTCAGCTATACCTACTTGACCTGGAGACACCTCAGAGGATGCAAGAGTAAAAGCGGATAAAATATAAATACATTACAGTGATGGGAGCTCTACTACATGAATACTCTGCTGATTAGGCAACGAGATGTGCTTCAAA